>JBBPCZ010023744.1:0-14231 GCA_037974445.1 Brycinus macrolepidotus
TATATATATATATAATATAAATATAATGTGTATATATATATATATATATATATATATATATATATATATACCATTTCGAATGTGACAAAAGTATCTAAGGTTCTGTTTTCCGTCACAATAATAGGATGCAGGAATAAGTATGTGTTTCTCCTGTAGAGGCGTTACCTGAGGTTTCTGTGATGTTTTGGGTTAGTCTTTTGCTTGGCATTACTTCACAGATATTCCTGTTCTAAAAACAACACAATGCCGTTTCTAATAATAACATAAGGTCATTTCTAATAATAACACAATGCCAGTGAAAGAAAGATTTCTGTGATGGATACAGTCAGGGTTAGGTGTAGGATTGGAGTTAGGTTTATCATTGGGGTTAGGTGTAGGGTTAGGTATAAGGTTAGGTTTGCGTCTAGGGTAGAGATTAAGGATTAAGAGGATTAAGGTTAAATTAAGGGTTAGGGTTAGATTTAGGGTTAGATTCAGGTGTATTATTAGGGTTAGATGTAGAGTTAGGTTTAGATGTAGGGTTAGGGATAGGGTTAGTTGCAGGTTTATGGTTAGATGTAGGGTTATCTTGAGGTTTAGATGTAGGGTTAGGATTGGGTGTAGGGTAGCTGTAGGGTTAGATGTAGGGTTAAGTTTAGATGTAGGGTTAGGATTAGATGAAGGGTTAGGGTTAGATGTAGGTTTAGGATTATGCAATGTACCTTCAGATACTTGTATAATGTTCTAGCAGACAAAATCCTACAACTCAATAATCCACAGAATGTACATGTAGATTTAGAGTAAAGAAATAGATATTATTGCAGGAGTGCATTATTATTCAAAAATATCCTCCTTTAGTCAATAGATTTTGAAGAGAATGTGGGCTAGTTCGGTAGGTGTTCGTGTCAGATGAGGAGGAGGCATCAGCCAGGGAGATAAGTTGCTTTCAGATGAGCTAAAGCTAACAGATGTAACATTCCATGCTAAAGGGGACTCGTGATTCTCTAAACAAGATCTTTTCTCCTCAGTTAATTATATGCCAGCGTGTTTAGGTATCACAGGGAGCATCTAAAATATATGTTTAACCACAAATGCAAGTAAATCTGCTCTACTGTGATAGTGTTATGCATAACTACCTGCTTCAGAAATCCACTGGCAAACTGGAAACGTCTCTCTAGAGGTCCATCTAAGCTATAGAAGCTAATTTACCAATTGTGTGCGCAAGGACTGTCAACTTCTGTTCAGATATACATTTTGTCAATTTTGGCCACTCAACAAGCGTCTGAATCACTCAGCCAACACTGACTTATACAAATGGGTAAACAAATGGAGAGGTGTACCAAATGTATTATAATCAGGTTATTAATTAGGTTGTAGACACTTTATAAATCATTAATAAGCAGTTATGAACAAGTTATAACAGTTGTCACACTTTGATCAAGGCTCACTATTTGGCGAGATCTGGTGTTTTAATGGTAGTAGCATGTTAACAAATACCTGATGAAGTTGGAAGTTTAACATTCTGCCTGAGAAAGGGACAAGATAAGATAAGCAATTAGCAAGATCTGAGATAGAGAGAGCATCCACCAATGTATGACAACTGTTTATAACTTATTTATAACCGCTTATTAATGGCTTATAAATCGCCTACAACTTAACTAACAACCTGATTATAAGTCATTTATAAACCCTTTATAAGGGTAATCTTATTGTAGAGCTACCTCGAGAGGCCTGTTGTCATTACTGAGAATAATTTGAGGAAAGGTAAACTGAGGCACCACTCAGCACTTCTCACATAATCTATATATCATCTGCACAAAGCTGGATGGAGAAGGAATGATCTGAGGATCAGCGAATGTGCTCCAAGCTGTTCTAAATCTCATTTTGTCAATGAGCCGGAAGCCTTCATGTTACGCTGTGGCTCTGTGGCACGTCCTAAGCGCATCACTTAGGGAGTGCAGGAATGCTGTCAGTGACTCCACAAGCTCCTTTTGATTGATCATAAAACACGAAGCTTCATGAAAAGAGTCTTTAATGCACTCCTACAACTGGCGGGAGGCTCGTCACGCTGCTATACCGGTGTTCACGTTGCCACATCACTAAAAAAACTCGCATTCAAAGGGAATGCTAAATGCAGATACAGTATTTTTTCCCTGGACTGGCAGACAACATTATATAAAGCATCATGCGGTATTTCCACCAACCAATTACAAGGTCGTTCATCTTGGAGTGTCATGAGTGTCTGTAATTCGGCTCAAACACGGTTTTGTTACGCGTCAGGTAGAAACATCATGCAGGCTCGATCCACTTTACATTCTTTTGTTACATCAGTGAAAAAATAGGGAAAGAATCAAAAGCTTTGTGTGTTGGCAAAGGTTGCGAAAGATTGAGAGAGTCGCACCGAACCGTATTGGCTTTCTGGCTCCAAGCCGAGCACGTGGGTGGATTAGCATCCTACCTGCTAGCTTATTGGCTCACTAGCTCACTCAGGCTCCTGCTGAGGACCTGGGCCTTTCCTCTGACCTGCATGTCAGGCTTTATTTGAACCATTCTTTATCTTCTGCATGAGGTAAAATAACTAGGGATTTGGCCATTGGCTGACTCCTAATTCATCCATGTAACTCAGTCTTAATGTACAATTCATGATAAACGACTTCAACATAAAGACTCAATTTTAAAGCAGACTCAATTTCAAAACAAATTCTACAGGAAGCAGACTTTGGCTTTAGGTGGGGTCTTGGTATAGCAGACAGTCAGTCAAGCAGACTCCTGGGTTAAGCAGACTCTGGGAAAAACAAACTCTGGATAAAGTGAACAGTCGGTCAAACAGAGTCAGGTGTTAAAGAGACTCTGGAGATAAACAGATTCAGATTGGGTGATTCAGATTGTGAAGCAATCTACTGGGTTGAGCAGACTCTGGGTGATTCAGATTGTGAAGCAATCTACTGGGTTAAGCAGACTCTGCAAAATGTGATGTGAAATCGACTCCTGGATTAAGCAGATTCCTGTGTTAAGCAAACTCCTGAATTAAGCAGACACCTGGATAAAGCAGACTCCTGAAATAAGAAGACTCCTGGATTAAGCAGACTCCTGGATTAAACAGACTCCTGGGTTAAGCAGACTCTTGGGTTAAGCAGACTCTTGGATTAAGCAGACTCTTGGGTTAAGTAGACTCTTGGGTTAAGCAGACTCATGGATTGAGTAGACTCCTGGGTTAAGCAGACTCCTGGATTGAGTAGACTCCTGGGTTAAGCAGACTCCTGGATTAAGCACACTCCTGGGTTAAGCAGACTCCTGGATTAAGCACACTCCTGAGTTAAGCAGACTCCTGGATTAAACACACTCCTGGGTTAAGCAGACTCCTGGATTAAACACACTCCTGGGTTAAGCAGACTCCTGGATTAAGCACACTCCTGGGTTAAGCACACTCCTGGGTTAAGCGCACCCCTTGATTGAGCCGACTCCTGAGTTAAGCAGACTCCTGGGTTAAGCAGACCCCTGACTTAAGCAGACTCTGGGTAAAACGGAGTCTGGAGTGAAGCAGAGGGAGGTTAAGCAGACTCCAGGGTTAAATAGTCTCAGGAGTTAAGCGGACTCTGTGGTGCAGCAAAATTTGGTAGAGGGCTCTCCCACTCTTTCTGGCCTTCGCTCTTTAATCCCACACAGAGAGAGTGAGCGGGTCGCCCGCTGCTCAGCGGTGGAAAAGCGGATTGGCTGTCTTAACTGGCTCGGAATAGCCCAGTGTTGATACATGAAAGGCAAGCAGGTATTTAGTCATGTAACCCAGTGAAAGGAAATCAGGACAAGGGGGTCGGGGGCGGGTAAGTATGTAAGTATATAAAGAGATTAATCTGCGCTTACATTCTCATCGCTCGTTTCTGCGCGAGTCTTATTCAGAGCGCTACTACAGAAATATTTTCTGCTCTGTGCTCATCACTTACTGCAATCTGCTGATCCTTGCGTTTCAGTTAGCATTATGGAACCGGGCCAAAGGTATGATGTCAAGTCAAATGCAAAAATCAGTGCGATAGAGATGATGCACTCGGATTTATTTGCAATCTGCCTCTCTGCTGGGTATCATGGATGGGTCTATTAAAGAGATTCTTCTGCGAACAATCCTCACACTGAAGTGTTTATGAAACAACGAGCAACGCATCAGGTGTAGGATGTGTTGGCGAAAGTCCTAGAAAGGATATGTTTGCTCATTGAAAAATGATGCATTTAAGAAACCGTGGGCACTCGGTTCCATTTCACCTCCAGATTTCAGTCACCTAAGGCTGTCAGCTAATGCTCTTCTTTGTGTTGTAAAAAATAATTTAAAAAATAATTGAAAGCCTTTTACTTCAGATTTACATCTTTCTGGCCTTTTAACTGATTTGGCCTTCAAGTCTTCTTTCCTCAACTACTCCAACTGCTTCTCTATCATTGCGCTGGATCGTTTCCAGTCTGAGTTCCCAGTGTGTTTTCCTCATGCTAAGTGGCCTGGTGTCCCATTTCATACAGGGTCTGATAATTAGCTGATGAGCTGAATCAGAAGAGATAGATTAGTGACACCACAAAAATATGCTGAGGGAGGTCCACAGGCTTGCTAGCTCTGAATAACTGATGATTGGTTCTCGCACCTGGAGCTTTGTAGATGAATTTGATAAGGTTACACACATGTCCAAAAGTCTCCAGACAAGCCTTAAAATTAGGACATCCTTTAAAGCTCTCAGCTTGATTTAAAATATTTAAAAATATATATTCTGACAAAATATGTAAAAAAAAAAAAAAAAAAAGATATGATAAAATATGTAAATATGTTGTAGAACCAGAATTAACCAATGTTAAATACAATAAATATTTAAATGTTACAATTTACTAGAGGTTAAGTGTCAAATATTCCAAGGTTAATATTATTATTATTATTATTATTATTATTATTATTATTATTATTGTTATTATTATTATTTTACCAATAAGTCTCATTGAGATTAAAATCTCTTTTACAAGAGGTAACTGGCCAAGATGTCAGTCATGCAAGCTCATCACATATTGAACACATCATATACAATACAATACACAAATACATACACAAATCAACAATTGGAACATTTTTAAGCATACTGATCTCAAAAACAACTACAAATCTCTTTTGTCGCATTCTTTTATAGGCCCTAGAATTCATCAGTGGATAAAAATGTTTCTAACTTTAAAACATTAAAAGGTCATTTGTCTCATGCATGATCATGAGACAAATGACCCAGCTGGATTTCTGTTTGGGGAGAAAGCAGCGATGACACAGAAGTGAGGATCTATTTGAATCTGTGTTTAGTGACGAGTTTTCATAGAGACTTTACTGAACAGAGAGCTCATATTCCCTTGCTAGCTTAGTGATCAAAGTTCATTTCCATCACAAGTGAAATAACCTTACACATAAAATCTTCTTCAGTATTTCAGTGTTTTACACTAAATTAGACTTACTAAGACTCACAGTCATTCACATTACGTAGGAATCAGCTAAACCGATTCAATAGCCTGAGCACTCAGGGAATAATAAGAAGCCAACGCGAGCCTCGTTAGCTAGAAAATGAGGTCACAGGTGTTAATGTCATGAGTGGGCACTGTCATAGAAGACCGCCTCAGTGCCAAAGCCAAAATGTGACTGTAGTTATGGCCTAATTATCAAGGGGAGCTCACATCAGATCGGATTGTACTGGATTCATCAATACCTCATTACTAAAGCCAGAGTAAAACTTGACTACTTTTACATTTACAGCATTTGGCAGACATTCTGAATTTGGCAGATGGGTGCTTTATAGTCTACAAAAACATCCCCTCACACTAGTAAACTTAGATTTAAATTAAGAGCTGCAAGCAGACTAAGATTCCACCTGAGCTGATTCCACCAGGGCCCTGTTAAGTTAATTTAGGGCATGAACATGTAGTTATTATCCTAAGTGCCTACTGAAGATGTGGGTCTTTGAAGACGTCAAGGTACTCAGCAGTTCTGAGGGTCTAGGGAAGTTTGTTCCACCACTTAGGTGCCAAAACTGAGAAGTATTCTTGAGTACTGTACTTGTGTAATAGAACACACTGTGATTACTTTATAACAGAAGAGCGCATCCAATTGGGCATTGTCAAATCAGCTCCCATCTCAGAATCAGAATCAGAATAAGAAAACTATATTGATTGGAAATTGCTTATGTTACGACTGCACAGACACGCAGAGACATAAAGACAAGAACAATATAGAATATAAAGTCTAAATAAATCCATTCAAAATAAAATACACTCTGCTATATACACAAATGCTGGGAATAAATACTATAGATAAGTAATTTGTTCTTTGGTAGATCTGATGTCATGTACAGTTAGTTATGTCTAACTCAAATCAGACAAGAAAAAATTTTAAATATTATCTAAATTGCTTATGCTAACCAGGGTCATGGGGAGTGCTGGAGTCTATCCCTTCACTCATAGGGCAAAAGGTAGAGAAAGACCTAAATTTTTGCAGGGAAAATTTACAATTGACCTGACAATGTCTTTTGATTGTGGGAGGAAACCAGAGCACCCGGTGGAAACCCAAGAAGACACGGGGAGAGCATGCGAACTCCAGACAGAACAGTAAAGTAAAGCGGCAGCGTCACCGTGAAGCCCAGGAAAAAAACAATTTCAAAATTCTCTTAGCGGAAAAGACCAACATCTTTCTTTCTTGGCCACTTCAGAGTGTATCCATCTCAAAGTTACAGATAATAGTTAGAAGCACTGGACTGTGGAACTGCGTTCTCTGGAGTGATGGAGCTCCATCAAATACCCTGAGCTGGAGAGGAGTTTGTGATCCAGAACTAATCATCTATAATCAGTACCTGACCTCACTGATGCTCTCATGGCTGAATGCAATCAAATCCTCACAGCAGACATGCAACATCTAAAGCTGTCCCAGAGGAGAAAGGGGTGTTATTGCAGAAAAGGGGGACAAACTCTGTTATTAATAATCTTGATTTTAGGATTCTTGTGTCCTGATCTGCAAAAATGTGACAGGTCTCTAGATTGTTTGCTCTTAGAGAAAGAAAAAACAGCTGGCTTCAGTTTGATTCTCTGAAATGTTAAAAATAATGATTGTTTCATTAGAGGCATCAGCACAGTATCTGAAACCACAGACTATTAAATAATAGGGATGTGACGAGATCTCCCGATATTAAAATGTGACGATATTTCTCGTCACATGAAAAGCAGTCTCGCGAAGCAGCATCCAGCAGCAGTCAGCATGACACCTAAACAGGGGCGTCAAAAAACATTTTTAATGTGGGGGGTCTAGAATGGGAAGGGGGGGATGCACTCTGCATCTCACATGTTTCCCTCATTTGGGGGGGGGGGGCATACACCGCGGCTAACACGAGCACTATGCAAAGACACTTACAGAACCTCCACAGAACCACCACAGAACCATATCCTTTGCTGTCTCCACTTTCCAAAGCATACCTGTCCATCCCTGCGATCTTTGTGCATGTGTTTTCAATTGCAGGAGACATAACTAGCACCCAGAGGTGCTTAGCTGCTCCCAGAAAACATAGATATGCTTTTTTTTTTTTCAGAAATATGACCATATCTTAGGCTAGGCTGTGTAGGTGTAACCATCTCAGGTCCAGAGTTCTGTATCATGCTTTAAGAAAAATCTGGTCACTCTGTACTTTGAGCATTGACCATGTACTACTTTGATTTATGGTTTACACTTATTTTCACTTAAAATAGACTAAGAAAAGTTTCATTCATTTTTTTAAAATTATATTGTTTTTATTTTTTATGTTTGTGAAAAGGAGTTCAGTTAGAAGGTCACACACAGTTTCAGTAAGTTAGGAGTTCATGCACAGTTATAAGGTTGGATGAAAATATTGAGAATCATACAAAAGAAGCCAGTCATTTGAGTTTGTAGCAAAAACTTAGTGCGTGCATGTTGTTCTGTCAAGTTGCTACTGCATGTGATAATTCAAGCTTAATAATTAGTAATTAAAAGTAAAACTGCAGTGATCAGTTACATCGTTTCAAAATGCACCTGCATTGTTTTGTGTTTTTGACTTTCAGTCAAATTAAAGGCTTTTTCCAGTCATCTATTTCATCTTTAAAGTTATCTGAAAAATCTTGTCAAAATCTCGTCTCGTCTTGTTCTCGTGAACCCAACATTGTGTCTCGTCTCGTGAGCAGAGCTGAGCGTCTCGTCACACTCCTATTAAATAAAAAACCTTTTAAGGCACCCAGCATGAACATAGAAGTGCCTAACTAGATTAAACTCCAATTCACTGAAAAAAGAAGACCTGCTGGGGGTTGTCGGCCTTTCAGACAGCCCCTTCTGGCAATTTGCTTTATTGATATCTGGGAATGAGATGATTATGGGCAAACAAAGTAGTTCAAGCAATTCCAGTGACTTAATATTGAAGAGTAAAGCTTCTTGTGTTCAGAGCTTAAGCCTGCTCTTTAGGTAAGAATCGTACACACGTCCCTGAACGTTCTTGCAGACATGGTCGATACTTTTCACAGCTTTTTTTTTTATGTGAAACGGCCAAAGCAGTGGGCTTGCTGAGTTCATAATGCGGAGGGTTTACTGTAGACAAAGCTGGAAATGGATAAATGATGTTCTTTCTAGGAATTCTGCAGGGGCGTTTCTAGACTGCCGGCTGTACTGGGCTGTACTGGGGCATGCACAGAATCAAAGCGGGGCATGTTTCATAATGGCCTGCATGAAATACAGAAAGTTAAATCCTCAAGCTAAATCTGCTACTCTTCTCACTCCTGCTCTCTGCTCTTTCTCTGCCTGTGAAAAAAATGTTGGTTTATTTGTTTGTCTGTCTGTCTGTCTGTCTGTCTGGTTGTTTGGTTGGTTGGTTAGTTAGTTAGTTACTTTCACAATGAAATAGAAGGTATTGGTGAATTACAAGAGTAGTTCAACCAGACCTGCTAATGTTGCTAACAATGAGTCACCAGTTAGCATGATATCATTTCAGTATTTCCTGTGGATCAAGAGGTTTGGTGCGGTAGAGGGCTAGCAATTTAATTTGATCACCTTTGGGGTGGGGGTTGCGCGTGATTTAGTTTTGTCGACAGGGAATGGGTATTATTTTATGGAATGGAAGGGGTTTATTCATTCATTCATTCATTTTCTGTAACCGCTTAATCCTCACTAGGGTCGCAGGTACTTGGAGCCTATCCCGGGGTCTACGAGTGCGAGGCAGGGACTCACCCTGGGTGGGGCGCCAGCCCACTGCGGTGGAAGGGGTTTATATTATTTCAATTTAGGTTTGGTGAGACACCACAGAGAAATGTTGCCAGCAGACACACATCAGTTGAATAATGCAAAATGGTGACTTTTAGCTTTCATTCTCAGTTAGCAACATAAGCATTACTGACAAGGGCTAAATTACACATCACATTATGACTATACAAATTACTACAGACACTACATTTCCCATAATGCCTAAGTGCCACTCTTTTGAAAGCTTTCAGTTTCCACAGTCAGGCTGTACAGCTGTTGTTCTCAGTAAAAGTGGTTAGTGGACATGCTAAAGGTGTTTACAGCCTGGAAACATTTGCCACTCTGTTTAACAGCAAGTGAGCCAGTGAACAGCCAGTGATGTTCAGGCTTATGTTTAGGAACTAACCACCTGTTACCCACCAAATACACAGGTTACATTCAGAATCATCAGAATCATTGGATATAAGGTAAAAGTAAATGTTTGTGGTCTAATCATATTAAATACACCAATAATGGTTAGGGTGTTGCCCCTGCAATCAGTAGGTTGTGGGTTCGAATCCCAACACTGCTAGTGTCATCACTGAGGTTCCTTTGAGCAAGGTACCATCCCCACACACTGTTCCCCGGGCGCCCCTCATTGGTGGCAGCCCACTGCTTCACTTGGTGAATGGGTTAAATGCAGAGAAAGAATTTCACATTGTTCACACTGTGTGCTGTGCTCTGGTGTGTTCACGCGTGACTATAAGGGGCCACTTTACTTTACTTTATTCAATGCACCACTAGTACATAAGAGGTGGGTCAGCCTGACTTGACCCACCTCGTTTCAAAGGTTGAAGACATGCATCAAGTAGTGGAATGAACTTCCCCTGACCGTTAGAACTGCTGAAACCCTCACTGTCTTTAAATTGTGACTGAATCCCCACTTCTTCGCTGAGCTTTTAACCTAACAACTACATTTTCATGCCAAAAATTCATTAACACAAACGTCTTAAAAAAAAAAGAATTTTTTTTTCTGTCTTCTCTGTGTGATCTGATAGGCCTTCTCATCCAACATCTGTGTCTGACCTCATAATTGTTCTACAGAATGAATGGGCACAAATTCCCACAGAAACACTCCAAAATCTTTTGGAAAGCCTTCCATGAAGAGTGAAAGCTATTATGTTAGAGTGGAAGCTGTTATAGGGGGGACCAACTTCATATTAAAGTCTATGTATTTGAATGCAATGTCATTAAAGTCCCTGTTGGTGTAATTGAAAGATGTCCCAATACTTTTGTCCATATAGTGTAGTTTGTTTTCTTATCTCCCCTGCAGGTAGACGTGTAAATGATACTATAAGTAGAACAATGAAAAGACTTGGGAGATAAAGACTTGCCTCTGAAGCAAGTTAGACTCTGTATCCACATCAGTACTTTGGCACAAAAGTCAGTTTTTACCTGTTTGGACCTTTCTTGGTTTTCAAGATTAAGTCAAAAATGCAGTTTGCAGACTGTTCTACACCCACTACTTACCAAGAGGTTTGGCCTGTTCAATTCTGTGACTGGCCCAGTTCATTCAGCAGCCTAAAAACAAATCAGCTCAGCACATTCATTAGCATTACTCTGGATGCCCATCTGTTGCCAGGTCTCCATTGAGAACAGTTGATTTCATGGACTCTATAAGGTGTATAGTGAATTTGCATAATTTTTGTGCTGGGTAGTTTAACCCTTTGAACGGGAGTGCTACGGATTCATGCCTGACACGAAACAAATGGTAAATTGTCGCCATACGGCAAAACAACTCCTTATATGGAAGTTCCTCTGGTTTGTATTGATGCATGAGGTGTCAGACGTCATGCTGAGCTTTGTTTGGCGTTCCTGAGTCACGCAGAACCAAAGTTATTGTCATTTAAAAAACATGTAATAATATTAACTGCTACTGGGGTTTTAAAAATGCAATCACACGGAAATGCCCATGAAGAACACAAAACACCCAAATTTATTTTATTTTAGGTCTAAGAAACAAATGGAAAAAAGTCTGTGCCCACAAGTGGGTGGGGAAAACCCACAGAGGGAGGGAGGCCGGAGAGCGACTGAGTGGTGGCGCGCCAAGCGAAAGAGCAGCAAACAGCGGTTTTAGACTGTTTTACACCGTTTATATTTGTTGAAATCAGATTTTACTAATACATTCTGAGTTCTAAGGGTTAAAGAGGAAAACTATTAGCTTAAGTACTGACCTCTCTGTGACTGTAGTGGGGCAAAGCAGCATTTTACTCGGGGATGCACTCCAGTGGATTGTGTCTAGTGACGCCCCTAGAACTTTAAAGAGCTACTCACACCCACTCTAGGAAATATGCATATAGGGATATGTATAAATTTGAAAGAGGCAACATAACTCTTGCTCCAGAGTTAAAATCAGTAAAGAACACTGCCAGATTGTCAGCTGCAAACAAATAAAACCAGTTCACTACCTGGCAGCTGCAGTTTTAATCATGAACTTTGTTTATGGTTGGAATGCAAAAAGAAGCAATCGATTTAATGATGAAAGGCAGCACAAGGGTGAGGAGCACATGAACTACACCTACCGCACTCTGGCTGTGTCTTGGAACGAAAAACGACTGAAAATACTCCCTCAATTATGTGCTGTGAATCGAGCATACTAATTTAACAAATTAGTGCTGGATTAATAGTGCCAGAGACACAAAAAAGAAACAGAAAAACAGGTAAGCAGCCCTGTGCCAACTGCTACTTAACTTATTTTGGGATTTATTGTGTTTTTTTTTTTCTTTGCTGAGAAAATAAATCGCTAAAAGCTCAGCGGTACACATCTACGGGGGTGGCTTTGCGAAGTCCTTAGGAGCATTTAACGTTATTCTTAGTCTCGAGAAGTCTCAGCTGGCACGAGTGCTGCAAAGACATCTGGGTTTGGGACCGTTTTCCTGAAGCATGCCGTCAATCCGGCCTCATCGTATCTCAGTCAACATGTGATTTTCTAGCAGGAAATGACTGGCTTGCATAGTCATAACACGATCCACTTTTGTAAATGGGAGCTGATTTCATGGCCACTTCTGCAATCCTCAAGGCGGCACAGTCACCTGAAAATCACGAAGTTTAAATAAGTGTGTGAGAGCAGTGAAGCACAAGCAGAAAAATGCATGAAACTGAAGTGTAAAAACCAAAAGGAGCCAGAGGGTTTGCAATAAGGCACCAATGGACGATAAGCTAGCACGAGAGGACTGTTACATCTAATGCTTGCCTTTTGAACCCCACAATATCTCTGCTGTGTGTTCAATCGGAGCAGTTAACCTTGGACCTTGAATGGGGCAGCTATTGGCCTGGTGTTTTGGTAGTTGACCCTGCGGCCCTCGCCAACTTGGTCTCAACTGAAAAATCCGCTACTGGCTGTCCACACCTCCGCTTGTCCTACGAAGGTGTGACACACTTCAAAGTGGTGAGTTAAAGTTAGTAGAGGGCTCTGGGTTAAGACTTAAAGGGACAATCAGAAAATGTTCATGGGTCAGATAGAAGCTATTGTAAGGTGAGGAGGCGGAGCAGCCTTACACATCTGCCGGACTGAGCATGGGGCTCCTCCCTTGACAAGAGCCAGCTGAGCAGCACCAAGGGAGGAGCCAAGACTCTTTAAAACACAAGCTCTCCAGTAGAGAAGGGAGATAGCGAACAGGTAGCAAAGAGAGAGAGAACAGAGACGAGAAAACAGAGAGAGTTTTCTCTATCGGAGAGAGAGATAGAGAGTGAGAGAACCCGTGGTTGATTTCAGCCCTAAATGGTGGTGGATTTAATTGGTGTTTTCCAAATTAATGTCTTTTACTTTGAATAAAGCTCAGTTGTGCATCTGTGCTGGTGTCTGTGTGCGTTCCTAGGTGTAGGTTTAGGCTTCCCAGCTTGTGGGCGTCGGCCCATCCCTGGAGCGCGCTCAAACTATTTAGTCCAGATTTGGCCAAAATTAAAAAGTAGTGATGGCTAATTACTGAATACACTGTTCTGAATGCATTCAGTCCCAGATTTCATTACTATTCATAAAAAAGTAATGTATTCAGAATACAGTTAGAATACATTTGGACTACATCTGGATCCGGCCTGTGGGGAAAACTCTGCTACTCATTCATTTGTATTTATTTATTTATTTTTCGGTAAATGTGCCAAGGGACCCTCATAAAAGCTATACATACACATCCTTTTTTGTTTTAGGGCTTGAATTAACGATGGTTTTTAATTTAGACATTATGGACTTTGGAACACTGTATGGCACTATTCACGTTATGGACTTTACACTTACCCTAGCTCTTTTGGCACTACTGTCTAAGCTTCAACCCTATCGTCAGGAGAACATGAGTTTTTTGTTTTTATTGACACTACAGTCATCCGTGGCCAGACGTCCACAGAGTGTATAACTGGCCTTGCTCTCTCTGGGTGGGTATGATGGCCTTTCCTCTCCGTCATCATTGAGATTAATGCTAGCCAACATCAGCATCTTTTAACTGACACATAAGAATTTGTAACTGGTGTTCTCCTCCAAGCATGTTGAGCTGTCCAATGAATGGTGTGTTAGAAAAGTGTGGTGGTGTTGCTCTTGTTTTAAAAGAAGCACATGTTAGCTTCCCTCCAAGCTTTATAATACTGTGTGAGAGAGAGAGAAAATAAAATGTGGAAAAACATTAATCATATACAGTACTGTACAAAAAGTCTTGATCACCCCCTCATTTCTTCATATTTTGCTTCCAAAGAGTCAGACTTTCTTGTGTTATTTTTATGTAGTCTTGAGGAACAGTTCTCCAGGCGTCCTGAAGGACTTCCAAAGACTTTCATTGTCAGTCCAGTTCCTGAACCTGACCAGTTTCAGAGGAACGTTTCTTGTATGTTAAGACACACAGTGACCTACATATAAATCATTAAAGCAGAACAAAGCACATCTAACTTAAGTCCTGAACCAGTGAAGAAACGGGTGCAGATGACAGTGATCATTCGGTCATACGTGAACACACCACAGCACACAGTGTGAACAGCACGAAATTCTTCCTCTGCATTT
>JBBPCZ010023755.1:0-14230 GCA_037974445.1 Brycinus macrolepidotus
CTATCCCAGCATGACTGTGTCCCAGGTCCATAAAGACATGGCTGGATGAGTTTGGTGTGGAAGAACGTGACTGGCCCACACAGAGCCCTGACCTCAACCCCATCCAGCACCTTTGGGATGAACTGGAACAGAGATTACGAGCCAGGCCTTCTCGTCTAACATCAGTGTCTGACCTCTTAAATGGTCTACAGAATGAAAAGGTACAAACTCCAAAATCTTGTGGGAAGCCTTCCAAGAAGGGTGGGAGCGGTTATAGCTGCAAAGGGGGGACCAACACAATATTAAAGTCTATGTATTTTAATGCAATGTCATTAAAGTCCCTGTTGGTGTAATGGTCAGGCCTCCCAATACTTTTATCCATGTAGTGTATCTCTGTGGTCAGACTATTGATGAAAGGCTAGAGGATGATTAATACAAATAAAGCTTCCACAGATGAGCTACACTCACTGGACTGATGTCTCTAATAAAGTGGCCAGTAAGTATACACAGGTAAACCCCCAACAACACAATGCTGTCCCTGATGCTCCATACACACCCCATTCCAGGCAATGCTGAGAATGGACTACCACTTAAAGAATATCTAGTCAGTGGTGGACCTATGGGGGTCTTAAATTGTGCAGGGCTTCAGTCAGTAACTACAAAGTGCACCAGTATGGGAGGTGTTTCTATTAAATTGGCCCTTAAGTTGTGCTTCTAATAAACTGG
This sequence comes from Brycinus macrolepidotus, assembly GCA_037974445.1. NCBI lineage: Eukaryota > Metazoa > Chordata > Actinopteri > Characiformes > Alestidae > Brycinus > Brycinus macrolepidotus. The sequence continues at coordinate 706 of JBBPCZ010023755.1, forward strand.
CAATATGCAGTGCACTTTCACTTCATGTTGTTAAACTAGCTGCTTCATCGCTGCTATAACTACACTTTGAAGCTTCTGAACACACCTTAGATGTTAATACCAGTTATGATAAACCCTTGATTATATTTATTAGAAATACTGAGTTTGATATATTGATTTATACAGTATTGCGCTGTATATTCTGTACATACTGTTGCCTTGAAAAAGCAGAATATGGACATCTTTTTTAAAAAAAAAATAGAACATGTTTCAGTTATCCCCATTTCCTCTGCTTCATTTGATCTTTCTCCTCACAACCACGCAGAATCCAGGCCATTCACTACATAATGATGCCAGTGGGTGTTAGGTAGGACGTGACCTACTTAATGTTGACTAAAGGTAAGTTCAAATAATATTTTTTCTCCTCCGCTGCCTCTGAAGGTGACTCATTCCACACCACTCTGTGTTGAGAAACAGACTGGAACAGAGTCAAAAACATGACTCACACACACACACACAGCTGTGCATCAGCCTGTGCTGTGTAATTAAAGGAGATGTTTGGTGTGATGTGCAGAAAACAGTATTATTTTGGTGAATTAATATCCACTTAACTAGATTTAAACTGTGCACAGTCTCTCCTCAACAGTAAATCAGTAGGAACGAATCACATGATTGTGTTGATGTGATGATATAAAAAATATCAATAATAAAGGTAAATAGATTTCTGGTAAACTTGTGGGAGAAATAAAAGAAAGCACCATAACCCAGCCACTGGAGGTCCACAAGCCGGTGTATTTCTTAGTGCCAGTCCCAAGCCCAGGTAAATGGGGAGGGTTACGTCAGGAAGGGCAAAACTTTTGCCAAATCAACAAGCGGACAACCAGAACGTTTCCCATACCTGATCAGTCGAGGCCCGGGTTAACAACGACCGCCACCAGTACTGGAAGCTGACAGGGTGCGAGTGGAAATTGGGCTACTGCTGGCCGAAGAAAAAAACAGAATCAGACTCAGAAAACTTTACTGATCCTGGAGGAAACTGCTTATGTTATGACTGCAAAGACACACAGAGACAAGAGCAATATAAAATATAAAGTCTAAATAAATCTGAATAAAAATCTAAGTAACACAGGTGAAATCCTACGACACAGATAGTAGTTAGGAGTACGTTATTGCACTTAGTATAGATCAGTACTAGTAATATTGACCTAAGTAGTGATTTTGCACATGTAAGACTATTCCACATAAGATATTGCACATAATGAAGTGATTCAGCACCCATTTAGAAAAACATCAAATGATACTGCACGTGGTAAGACAACAGCACATAAGATATTCCACATAATGATAATGTTTTAGCACAATATTGCACAATATTGCAGGAGGAGAGGAGGAAGAGTAGGAGAGTAGAAGTGAGGGTGGGGACTTTGAATGTTGGCAGTGTGACAGGTAAAGGGAGAGAGCTAGCTGATATGATGGAGAGAAGGAAGGTCGATATATTATGTGTGCAGGAGACAAGGTGGAAGGGAAGTAGAGCCAGGTGTATTGGAGGAGGTTTCAAATTGTTCTATCATGGTGTGGATGGGAGGAGAAATGGGGTGGGTGTTGTTGTGCAAGAAGAGTATGTTAGGAGTGTTCTGGAGGTGAAAAGAGTTTCAGACAGAGTGATGAGTGTGAAGTTAGAAATTGAAGGTGTGATGCTGAATGTTGTTAGTGCAGGTTGGGTGTGAGATGGATGAGTAAGAAGATTTCTGGAGTGTGTTGGATGAAGTAGTGAAGAGTGTACCCGAAGGAGAGAGAGTTGTGATTGGAGCAGGCTTTAATGGACATGTTGGTGAAGGGAACAGGGGTGATGAGGAGGTGATGGGTAGGTATGGTGTCAAGGAGAGGAAAGCAGAAGATCAGATGGTAGTTGATTTTGCAAAGACGTTGGAAATGGCTGTGGTGAACACGTATTTTAAGAAGAGCGTGGAGCACAGGGTGAAGTATAAGAGTACAGGAAGATGCACGCAGATGGATTATATCCTATGTAGGAGGGTGAGTCTGAAGGAGATTGGAGACTGCCAAGTTGTGACTGGAGAGAGCGCTGCTAGACAGCATAGGATGGTGGTCTGTCGGATGACTCTGGAGGTCAAAAAGAGGTGGACAGTGAGGGCATAGCCTGGGATCAAGTGGTGGAGATTGAAGAAGGAGGACTTTAAGGTGGAGTTCAGGGAGGAGTTAAGACATGCACTGGGTGGTAGTAAAGAGTTGCCAGATAGCCGTAAGGATGACAGCTAGAAAGGTGGTAGGGGTGACATCTGGACAGAGGAACGTGGACAAGGAAACCTGGTGGTGGAATGAGGAAGTACAGGACAGTATCCATAGGAAGACGTTGGCGAAGAAGAAGTGGGATAGTCAGAGAGATGAAGAAAGTAGACAGGAGTATAAGGAGATGAACCGTAAGGTAAAGGGAGAAGTGGTGAGGGCTAAGGCTATAGCGAGTTGTATGAGAGGTTAGACACAAAGGAGGGAGAAGAGGAGCTGTATCGGTCGGCTAGGCAGAGGGACTGAGCTGGGACAGATGTGCAACAGGTTAGGGTGGTAAAATGGAAATGTACTCACAGGCAGGGAGAGTGTGTTGAACCGATGGAAGGAGAACTTTGAGGGACTAATGAATGAGGAGAATGAGCGAGAGAGAAGGCCGGAGGACGTGGAGATAGTGAATCAGGAAGTGCAGAGGATGAAGAACGGAAAGACAGTTGGTCCAGATGACATACCTGTGGAGGCTTGGAGGTGTTTAGGAGAGATGGCAGTGGAGTTTTTTACCAAATTGTTTCATGGAATCTTGGAGAGTGAGAGTATGCCTGAGGAGTGGAGAAGAAGTGTGCTGGTGCCAGTTTTCAAGAATCGGGGTGATGTGCAGAGCTGTAGTAACGACAGAGGGATAAAGTTGATCAGTCACAGCGTGAAGTTCTGGGAAAGAGTGGTAGAAGCCAGGTTAAGAAGAGATGTGGTGATCAGTGAGCAGCAGGATGGTTTCATGCCAGGAAAGAGCACTACGGATGCAATGTTTGCTCTGAAGGTGCTGATGGAGAAGTACAGAGGTCAGAGGGAGTTGCACTGTGTCTTTGTGGACTTGGAGAAAGCATTTGACAGGGTGTCTAGGGAGGAGCTGTGGTATTGAGGAAGTCAGGGGTGGCAGAGACGTATGTAAGAGTGATACAGGTCAGGCAGGAGTCCAGTGGACTATGATATTTGTAGATGACATTGTGATCTGTAGTGAGAGTAGACAGCAGGTTGAGGAGACCCTGGAGAGATGGAGATATACTCTGGAAAGGAGAGGAATGAAGGTCAGTAAGACTAAGACAGAATACCTGTGCATGAATGAGAGGGAGGACAGTGGAATGGTGAAGATGCAGGGAGTAGAGCTGGTGACGGTGGAGGAATTCAAATACTTGGGGTCAACAGTCCAGAGTAGCGGGAAGTGTGAAAGACAGGTGAAGAAGAGAGTGCAGACAGAGTGGAATGGGTGGAGAAGAGCGGCAGGAGTGATTTGTGTGGTGGAATGGGTGAAGAAGAGCGGCAGGAGTGATTTGTGACAGGCAGGTACCAGCAAGAGTGAAAGGGAAGGAGTACAAGACGGTATTGAGACCAGCTGTGTTGTCTGGTTTGATGGTTTGAAGACTGGCGCTGAAGAAAAGACCGGAAGCAGAGCTGAAAGTGGCAGAGTTGAAAATGTTAAGGTTTGCATTGGGAGTGACGAGGATAGACAGGATCAGGAATGAGTTTATGAGAGGGACAGCTCGAGTTGGACCTTTTGGAGGAAAAGTCAGAGAGTTTGGACTGCATTGGTTTGGACATGTGCTGAGGAGAGACTCTGAGTGTGTTGGGAGAAGGATGCTGAGGATGGAGCTGCAGGAGAAGAGGAAGGCCTAATAGGAGGTTTATGGATGTGGTGAGGGAGGACATGCAGGCAGGTGGTGAGAGAGGAAGATGTAGAGGACAGAAGGAAATGGAGACGGTTGATCTGCTGTGGTGACCACTAATAAAACGGGAGTGGCCGAAAAGTAAAAGAAGAAATGAAAGCATCAGTCAGCCTTGAGTTACATGACCTAATGTCAAAAAACCCTCTTTTGGTTATTTATAACACAAATGTGTGTGTGTGTGTATATATATATATATATATATATATATACACACACACATTTGTGTATTTGGTTCAAATGTAAGTTTTTTGTTTGTTTACAGGTGAAAAAAATATAAACATTTATATGAGACGGCCAGTGAGCATATATATACTTATATGTATATATATATATATATATATACATATATATATATATATATGTGTGTGTGTGTGTGTGTGTGAACATTTTTTATAGCCACAGAACAAAGAAAAAAACCTGTTTGACCCAAATATATCACAGTGTGTTAGTCCTGTCCGCCTGCAGGGGGCAGCAGATTCGCACTCTTTAGTGGACTATAATTAATCTCCCTCCTCTTATTTTACACACTGACGTCAAACGGGACGTTTCCTCTTTACAGAATAAAAGGAGTATAGTTTATAGTGCTTCTCCTGCAACTGCTGAACTCTTTAAGGTGGAACTGAGAATTCACTGCCTCGTTTATTTATCCGTTTAACACGCTAAAAGTAATCATCAGTTCTGCCTCCACCTTACCGTGCTCCAGACTTTAACAGCTGTAAAAATGTAGCAATTAAGGCACTTAAAAGAAGCTTCCAATTACAAACTAAAGTTCGATTTTATATAGGCAAAAACATCTCCTTTAAGCCCCCCCTCATAAACTCCCACGCCTTTCTCTCTCTCTCTCTCTCTCTCTCTGTGTTTGCACGCCTCTCTCTCTCTCTCTCTCTCTCTCTCTGTGTGTTTGCACGCCTCTCTCTCTCTCTCTCTTCCTCCCTGTTTGCACGCCTCTCTCTCTCTCTCTCTCTCTCTGTGTGTGTGTTTGCACGCCCCCCCCCCTCTCTCTCTGTGTTTGCACGCCTCTCTCTCTCTCTCTGTGTACAGATGGAGGAAGATGGTTCCTGGACGTATTGAGCGCTGGACCTGAGGTAGGTCATTACTTTTACACACACACGTGTTCTCCTGAAGACAGAGAGACACTCCAACACTCTTGACCGACAGTTTCAGACAGTGTCATCGTTTCAGTCTCACTTTTGGAGAGTTTGTTTGTGTTGGCCTGAGGGAGCTGTTCTCCTCAGCCTGCTTTTACTTTCACTGCTTTACTGCATTCCGAACTTCTGACTGTCCTGTCAGTACTTACTGCACTATCTACTGTCCTGTCAGTAGGCCTACTTACTGACCTATCAGGACTTGCTGCCATCAATACTTAATGCAATATTTACTGTCCTGTCAGAACTTACTGCCATCAGAACTTGCTGTCCTGTCAGAACTTACTGTCTTGTCAGTATTCCCTGTCCTGTCAGAACTTAATATCTTGTCAGTACTCCCTGTCATGTCAGAACTTACTGTGCTGCCAGTATTCACTGCCTATCAGTACTTACTGTCCTGCCAGTACTCACTGCCTGTCAGTACTTACTGCCCTGTCAGAACTTACTTCCCGTTAGTAACAGTTGACATCAGTACTTACATGACAGAACTTACTGTCCTTTTAGTACTACGTGTCCTATCAGAACTTACTATCCTGTCAGCACTTACAGTCAGTTGCTGTCCTGTCAGTACTCACTGTCCTGTAAGTACTTACTGTCCTATTAGTGCTTACTGTCCTCTCAGGACTTACTGTCAGTTACTGTCCTGTCAGACCTCATTGCCCGTCAGTAACTGTTGACAACAGTACTCACTGTCCTGTCAGTACTTACTGTCCTGTTGGAACTTACTGCCCTGTCAGTACTTGCTGTCCTATCAGAACTTGTTATGCTCTCAGAACTCACTGCCCTGTCAGTACTTACTGTCCTATCAGAACTTACTATCCTGTCAGAACTCACTGCCCTGTCAGTATTTACTGTCCTATAAGAACTTACGATCCTGTCAGAACTCACTGCCCTCAGTACTTACTGTTCTTCAAAATTTACTATCCTGTCAGAACTGACTGTCATGTTGGTACTTACTATCCTATCAGTACCCACTGTCCTGTCAATACTCACAGTCCTGTCTGTACTTACTGTCCTGTCGTTACTCACTGTCCTATCGGTACCCACTGTCCTGTCAGTACTTATGGCCCTGTCAGTACTTATGGCCCTGTCAGTACTTACTGTCCTGTCAGAACTTACTGTTCTGTTAGTACTTACTGCCCTGTCAGTTCCTACTGTCCTGTCAGAACTTACTGCCCTGTCAGTGCTTATTGTCCTGTCAGTAGTCACTACTCACTACTTCTAGTCAGTTACTCGTGTTGTCAGTAATTATTGCCATCTGTATTTACTGTCCTGTCAGTGCTTAATGTCAGTTTCTAGTGCTGTTGGTAACTACTCCCATCAGTATTTACTGTCAGAAAATCAGTCCTTTCAGCAGTAATTGCACAGTAAGCTCTCCTTTCATCTTAATTAACCGTAATGACTTTATCGGCATCTCCATTTCAGATTGGGAGATTTAGGACTGCACCAGTGTGTGTGTGTGTGTGTGTGTGTGTGTGTGTGTGTGGGAGATGAGGATTAACTCAAACCCATCCTCAGAGTTGTGTTACACAGTGTTTTCCTTTAGTACTGGGTTGCCTTCGGAACTGTGGGGGGGCTTCTAAGCCCACCAATCCAGCATCAACCAGCCCAGAATCAATCATAGATAGTCCTGAAACCAAACAGCATGTTGTCTACCACTACTGAGCGCATCCTGCGCCCTTGTCCCTCTGATCTCATACTGAAAAGTGGGTTGATTGTTTTATTAGTCAAACAGTTAACAGTCTAGTAATCAAAGTGCAGCGGTAGGTCTGATGGCCGGGGGTGGACTTTCCTGTAGATGAGTAACTGGCCTGTTGGGTCGTGGTTGTGTTTTGTGACAGCTGCTGTAGTAGTGAAGTGAATGTGAGTCTGGTACAGTGATTTCGGGTCAACAAAATGGTGTTTACAGGCGTGTGCAAAAGTTTTGTGAAAATGAGTGCACATCCCATGCAGACTCATTTCTGCACATTTTAACACACATTACTGTTGATTTGATGAGTGTAACATGTTGGAAAAAATGAAGAATCACCAAAGGCAGCCTGTGCAACATTTATTGCTGGATGCGGATCAAACCTAATCTTTGACAAAATTTCAGTGTGAGTAGAGAATTCCAATTGGAAGCTCTTTTTAGTCTAGGCTTAGGCTTTATCTAGGTCTGGACAGCTACCCCCTTATGTGTTTTTTGCAAATATGGAAAACTCATAAAAACGACAATAAGCACCAAATTAGCAGAAATATCTCATTTTTGAGTGTATTCAAGGAATGTGTACTTATGTGAACTTAAAAAATCAACAGGATGTGATAGGGGGTGTTCAGATTTGCATACAACTGTAATATTTATAGTCCTGGTTTCCTGGACATGGATTAAGCCTAGTTTTAGAGTAAACTGCTGATTGCAATTCTTTATCCAAAATCCCATTTCTAGGCTTAGACTCTGGGTGTGGGAAACTGGGCCTCACAATTGAAACGGACTATGAAGTAATTTGGCAAAAATAATTTGCCTGCTGTATTTTTCACTAAAGCCTTTCGCTGATGTTGGATTTTGCTTCACGGTGTTTATTTTGTGATATTGACATTTGAGGCTGCAGTATGCAAATGACCCTCTAACTTTTGCTGTATGCATCCCGACAGCCCTCACATCTCTGGATGAAAAAGACTCTTTTATAGATGGCAGTCTGTCGTACAGTGTCGGAAACCAGACAGCGGTTTGTGGATGGCCGGCAGATTGCTTATCACTCCCACATTGATGCACGATGCTGACTGGGTCATCTCCACAGAACGGCCTCAAACCATGTTTCTGAATATCCTAGTGTCATCGTCACACAGATAAACAATATTCACATCATTTAGTCAATCAGTAGATCGGAGCTCTATATTTGACAGCATATTGTTTTCAATTATTGTTTGATTTTAATTTATTGGCTATTTTACCCTAATTCTCACTGACACAATGTGTCCTTATAGTTATTTCTGGTCGTCGACGATTTTGTATGCAGAATAGAAGAGTTTGTGTTAGGGCAGCAAAAGGTTATGGGTTCACAGTCCTGGGTTTGATTCCCAGCTGGGACGGCCAGTGTGGAGGTTGCATGTTTCCCCATATCTGTGTGGGCTTCCACATGGAGCTCCGCGTTCCTCCCACAGTCTGAAGACATGAATTGTAGTTTAGTCTAAGACTAGGCTTAACCCATGTCCCGGGAACCAGGACTATAATTATTACACTTGTAAGTCTGAACACCCCCAATACGTGCATTTCCAGAACACACTGAACCCTTAGAACTCAGAGAGTATCAGTAAAATCTGATTTCAACAAATATAAACAGTGTAAAACAGTCTGTAACTCGTGTTTGCTCTCCTACACGTTTGCTGTTTGCTGCTCTTTCACTTGGCACACCACCGGTCGGCCGCTCTCCGGACCCCCTCATTCTGCGGGCTTTCCCACCCGTTTGTGGGCGGATACTATCCTGAAAGTTCTCCCGGGTTCAAAGATCTTGTGTTTTTTCTGTTTGTTTCTAAGACCAAAAATAAAAGAAATTCAGTCATTTTTGGGGGTTTTTGGGCATTTGCATGTGATGCCATTTTTAAAACCCCAGTAGCGGTTATTATTATTATTACATGTTTTTTAAATTACATTAATTTTGTGTCTACGTGACCTAGGAACACCAAACAAAGCTCAGCATGACATCTGACACCTCGAGCATCAACACAAACCGGGGGAACTTCCACATAACGAGCTGTTTTACTGTATGACGACAATTTACCATTTGTTGCGTTTCTTGCACAGGTCCATGCTGCTTGTGTTCTAAGGGTTAAATTTGCAACGGTGACCCGTCCAGAGTGTTTCTCTCTGCCTTTTGGCCAATGACTGCTGGGATATGGAGATCATGGAGTTTGTACTACACTGGATCTCTTGCCCTCAGTGTTTGTCAGTATGTTTAAACAGATATTTTTCCGCCCTTTAAGAAACAGAGGCACAGAGCAGCGGGCCAGTTCGCATTCTTTTGCTAGAGTACGGCTGGGAAATGATCCTGTAAAACCAACCAAAACCTCTCTACACTTGGCAGGATCTGCAGAACTGACAAACATTGAAAAGGCAATACTAGTTAGATCCTGGCAAGAACCTGAGCTTGCATTTGTTGTTATTTTTATGTGGCTAAAGAGTGAAAGTGATTCAAGAACTCTTAAGAGCATTCTAGATTTGAAAGCATTTATTGCAAACAAATGTTTGGAAAGGAAACTGCTCATCTAACTAATCCCCTCTGTTTTCTGCTCGGTGAAAAGGGCTTTTTTTTCAGTCCTGATCTGCTTAGTGAGAGCGAGGACACAGGATTCTCGTAACAGCTTGTCATTTTGCCCTGGACTCTGTACAGATGGAGGATGGAGTGAAGCTCGGCCCAGTCAGCTCTGCATGAGGGCCTGAATGACTGAATGAGTGCAGCAGAGGGGGATTAGTGTCCGGGTTTGCTGAGCAGGGTGTAGCGCAAAGCGAGAGAAAACCATTCGACTCTCATTCACTCAAGCCCAGGTGCTTTGTTTGCCTGCAGGGTTAATGATTGTGTGTGTGTGTGTGTGTGTGAGAGAGAGCTCTGCATGAGTGAGAGTTTATGGCAGTCCTTTATCTGATGTAGTGGGTTCATTTTAGTCCAATCATTTTATTGTAGGTGGCATTTTTGTTATATTTTGAGAATAATCAGGTTAATTGTGTAACTGGGTTTATGTGTTTGGTTGTTAAAGAGCCCATGTCCTTCATTTTTCTTGTATTGTAAGTTGATTCCTACTTATTTTAGTTGTTGATGATTTTTAACCTCTCTTTATTCCCTGTAATGAACCAGGCTGTGCCCTTATATATGTAAATGAGGTCTGTTCTGATTGCCTTCTCTAAGCACTCCGGGCTCAAACCTTGCATGCATGGGTGGAGCTTAATTAATGTGTGCTGAAAACTACTATGTGCGGCAGGTAGATGTAAATGTGTTGTTTTGTGACTTGTCTTTTAACACCAGAAAAACATTATATTCAAAATTGGCAATTTGTAGCCTAGTAGAGTCTGTAACAATGTTTACATCAAATCTTTTCTCTTTTTTTTCTTCTAAAAAGTGGGGAATTCAGTTTTCCATAATATGAACTCCTGAATAGCAACTTCAGCACTCTTTATAGTAAAACCTAATAAATAAGCCTAGTTTGACAAAGGAGGATTTTATTAATAAAATGTATTATTTAAGCCCAGAATGAGGATCAGCATCCTTCGCTGTTCTCCAGTTTGACTTGTGGCTTAAGTTATCTAGTTAACTATCAAATCCTGCTTTGAAATATACACCCTGTTCTCGTTGTATTTAAAACATTGCACTTCCATACATTGAATTACTGATTTGAAACACAGCTTTATTTGAAAGTATGAGACTGTAAAGAGCTTTAAAGTGACAATTTGCTAAAACAAAATCTAATTAACAGTTTTCCTGCTCACCTCAAATATAGTGGATCAGTCAAGAAACGCACACACACACACACACACACACACACACACACACACACACGTCACTGCCATGTCATTGGTGTCACTGGTGGCCCTGCAGAGTTTCCTTGTGTAGTTTTCTGAGTAAAGGAAGCTTATAGCCCACAGTTAGTCATCACAACACTTTAAACCACACTGAGTTGTTAAGTGACCTCACGTAAACTGTTTTTTACAAATTGTTGTCTGTTTTTTATAAACTGTTATCTATAAAATGAAGACTAAATCAGAAGTAATTCAAGCGTGTGGGGCTGCTGTTACTGTTTTTATCTAAGGGAATTGTAGTTAAAAGGATCATCTGAGGTGAATAGAAATATGAGAATCAGAATGAAAATGAAAGCTAAACGCTTCGTATAGATCGTATAGAAAAGCGCCTTTAGATCACTAGACAGAGACCCACCCTGTCTAGTGATCTAAAGGCGCTTTTCCATCGGTATACAGGGACCATGCTGTACCTAAACTGTAATGCCATGGCACGGAACTTGCAGCACGCTTTGATTTTCCAGTGTATCTCAGCCCGGTAACAGAGTTTCTGATGTGTCTGCAGTGCAGTACAGTCAAACCAGCGGGAAGTTTTTCTGTCAGAGCTGCTTTTGTTATTGTGGTCTTTTATTATTTATAGTCTTTTTTTTTTCAGCATTCTGTAGCCGTGTGATGAAGATCTAACCCGGCTAACCTGTTAACAATGTCTTGGTACACCTTTGCATTTCTCACTGTGTTGAAGATAAATTTGTTAGTGTCATAGAAAACTCCCACTGAACTTTATCTTCAGCCCAAACAGACAGTAGAGCTTGTACTTCGTTGACTTCCCAGTTGTTAGTTTGTATCTCCGTTGTTGTTTTTTGTGTGGACGGTAAAAAAAACAATGGCTCCTTTCCATGTTGTGATGACAACATTTCGACCAATCAGAGAGCAGTGATGTAGTCAGCTTGGCTCCGGCGCACTTTCAGCCCTGCCGTCAAGCAGCTCGGGTACGGCTTGGATTCGGGTTGGTTTATTTGTAATGGAAAAACATTTGTTTGCAGTATGGCACGGTTCCTTGTGCCAGTGGAAAAGCCAGTGGTTCTCAGATCAGTCCTCAGGTCCCATACGGTCCTCATCTCTGCATGCGAGTTGGGTTTGAACATCTGGACGTCTGTTGAGGACCTGATTGAGGACCAGTGATGAGTCAAAAAAGCATGAGTCAACATCTTAGCATCTGTAGAAGTGAGTCGTGCAGTGAGGGTGTCATGAGGACCAGCGGTTTTTAAAGGTTGTGTAGGAGTTGAGAGTAACACCTGGGTTTCTGCGTTTCTTGGACGTTTACCAGTAAGATTTGTGCTCTGCAGCTGGAATTACCGTCATGTACTGTCATCATCATTAGTAGTTATTTCTCCCTGTACTGTTTAGGCCATGTGAGAGAGGGTTTTAATATGAAGTATTAAATTTGAGGCTTTTTTATTAACATATTCATGTAAAAGGACAGCTCACTTTTCCATTAATTTAAAAATCCTCTTCATAATGTAATCGTTCACGAGATCATCTCAGCATAGTCACTTTAATCAGCTCGAGGGATGCGGAGAAACGGCCTTTACTGTAATTGCAGCCAGCGTGTTCAGACTCTCCTTTTTGTGTGGATGTTGCGACATCATTTGGCATAACGAATCACTGTGTCATCATTACAGTCTTATCTCTGGTCTGCAATCTGCCTCATAAACAAAATCAAAGTTTTCAGAGATGGCACAACATCACCTTTGAATTTCTTATACCAATTCGGACGATGCCAATACTGATCCAATATTTGTTTATCTACCACTAAAATGAACTGGTTATATTTAAAGCATTTCAGTTAAGATGAGCATCAAAAGGTAGACCATCATTAACCAATCATTTAAAGAGGCACTCAACCTGCATACAGCCTGATTTCCACTAAATTTATTTTATTTAAAAATATAAATACTAGTGTAAGAGATGATCACTCAAGTATTCATGTTTCATGTGAATGCCTCACCTGATCAGAACAAGCACAGAAACACTAATATGCATCTGTGATTGGTCTGAATGCTAGAAAAGGTAGGGCGTAATGATTATGGGGTTAAAAGACATGAATCAGCTTAGTGATTTCTTCACAATTTGAATAACAAACATGATCTCTATAGGTCATTATAAAGCTGTACTTGGCAGTCTGAGCATTGTCCATCGGGGGGCTATTAGTCAGGTTTGACTCACCGCACTCAGAAGTCCCTTCAGACACCAAGACAGAGGAGTCCAACAGTCTTTCAGATGTTTACTGAGGTTCTAATTCCATAACGAACATAAATCTTTTTCTGTGTCTGTAACTTGGTGAGTTATTTCAGTTTTTTGGACAGTTTATCTATTTATTGGGTCATTTCATAGCCAATATGATTCAGCAGAACCGGTTTGCTGTTGTGTTTTCCACTGTATTCTCAGCCTTAAACCAAACCCACGAGAGAAAACATGCTTAGCTTCCTCGTGCTGAGTCAACATTGGATATCTCTTAATACCTCTTACTTCAGTCTCACAAAGAAATGGGCGGGCTCGTCAAACTGCAGCTGCCTAGAGGGAGTTTTTGCTTTTTTTTTCTCAAGTAATGATTTGGTTTTAGTAAAGGTTAACCTTTCATTACTCGAATGATAATATAATTAAACAGAATAATTGGTAGCATATATACAGTACTGTGCAAAAGTCTTAAGCCATTCATCATTTCTTCATATTTTGCTTCTAAAGAGCCAGACTTTCTTGTGTTTTTTTATTGTAGTCTTGAGGGTTAATTCTCCGGTCTTCTTGAAGGGATATATATGTATGTATTTATGTGTGTGTGTGTGTGTATGTATGTATATATATTAGGGGTGGGAATCGATTAAAAAAAATAATCTAATTAATTAGAGGCTTTGTAATTAATTAATCTTGATTAATCGCATTTAATCGCACAA
>JBBPCZ010023794.1:0-14227 GCA_037974445.1 Brycinus macrolepidotus
ACACACACACACACACACACACACACACACACACACACACACACACACACACACACACACACACACACACGAGTCTTCAGGAGGATTTTAAAGATAGAGAGGGATTCTGCTGCTCTGGTCACCTTTGGCAGCTCATTCCACCAGCGGGAAACCATGAACAAGACCAGTCTGAACTGGGTTTGCCTTGTGTGTAGGGATGGCAGAGCCAGATGGTGCTCCTTTGAGGAGTGAAGGGAGCAAGCAGGAATGTTAGGATTGAATGACAGGATTAAGGTAGCCGGGTGCAGACCCAGACTTCTCTCTGCAGGCAAGAGTGCCATGGATAGCCAATACAGTTCAATGTAGCAGTGGGGTGACATGCGACATTTTGGGTTGGTTAAAGACCAGTCGAACTGCTGCGTTCTGAACTGCTGTGTGGGTCTTATAGTACAAGTTGGGAAACCCACAAGGAGGGCATTGCAGTAATTGAGGCGAGAGATAACCATGGCTTGTACCAGGAGTGGCATACTGAGTCAGGTATGGCCAGATTTTCTTTAATATTCAAGAATCAGAGCATCACATGGAATTTCATGGATACAGCCAACTGCACTGCGTGCCATTCAGAAGCACACTGTGCAGTTAAAGGGCAGTCACCCCAATTTGTTTATTTACTTTCACCGATTTCATTTTGTTTAACCAGTGTAATACTTACTTTCCTGCTCTTGAAGGTTGTGGGCCAGGCAGTGGTCCTCTAGCACAGCAAAGTCTCGGCACACTGTGGAAAGAGACAACACACAAGACAGCTGAGCACTCCTGGACACCTCATTAGTGTCATTCCTCAGATTTCCTAGGTATTCAGACCTTTATGAACTCAGTAGAACATCTTTTACTGCCTTCTAAAAACAATCCATGCTAATTAAATTCAGCACGAAGCAACAACAGCAACTCACTCCCCAACAGAACTTGAAATGTCGGTGTTGTAATACGGTCATATATTTATTTGGAGAAAATTACTGCTTACAAATGCTGTCACCAACAACAAAGCCCCTTCTGAAAAAAGCCAGAAAAGTTGTGTAAAAATTATGTGACCGTATGTCCAGTGCCTACCATGATACCAATATTTTAGAAAAAAATAAAAAAATGATACATTAGTCTTGCTTTTTGCAGGGTTTACATACGCTGATAATTCAGCTTCACATTGTAATGTAGCAAACACATCTTGAACGCACATTTCTTGTCTAAATCAAAACACTTTTCTTTGCAGAAGTGAGAATTTGAAAAGTTCTCCCATTTGAAAAACTACGCATGGGTTGGGTCCTTAAGAAATTCTAAGATTTTAGACCATTACCACCATTAAAAACATGCCATCTTCATTTCAGGAAAGTCTTTTTTTTTCCTTGGTGCTAACCTACTTCAGTTTCAGTTCACTTACAACAAAGTTCTGATGCATAAAAAAAGGACAGGAAATGAAAGGACAGACGCACTGAGGGGCAACAATGCTGACAGGGGTAAATACGAGCTATAAATGCACTACAGACTACAGCTACCTCTTTTCTTCACAAAAATGTACAACATACACATGCATATTCCAAACTGCAACCTTGTGTAGAGTGGAATGTAGATAAAACTGCCGAACACGCTGGTAACGATCAGCTAGGTTTTGTCATTTTAAAGTGGTGCTATCTGAACATGCAAACTATCCAAGCCTAAACAGGAAACGCTATAATGGTCGTGGATTCTGACTTCCTAATGCAGTTATGCTTCACGTCAAGTAATACTTTTGAAGCTCACTTTAGCATCTGTTTCAAATATCGAGCGAGTTACTTTAGTCAGCCACTGCTTGACTTGTTCGGTACTAGTTTGCACCACGATTTCAGGCAACATGAGCAATCATACATTTCCTGACAATACAGATTAGATCTCGTGGTGAACTGACTGCGTCCTTGGCTAGGAGCTTGTTAAGGCACTAGAGGAGGATAACAATAAGCCATGATTACAGACCAGTGATTAAACATATCCCCATCTGGTGCTGAGTGCTGGGTTAACTAAAGCCTCGGTCTTATTTGCACAGCACAGAGAAAAACACTCAAAAAGAAAATTTGACAGGCCTGAGAACAATAAAGGCCCTATTGATGTTAATATCAAAAGAGCAGCTTAACAAAACCAT
This sequence comes from Brycinus macrolepidotus, assembly GCA_037974445.1. Classification (NCBI taxonomy): domain Eukaryota; kingdom Metazoa; phylum Chordata; class Actinopteri; order Characiformes; family Alestidae; genus Brycinus; species Brycinus macrolepidotus. Next base: position 2,147 of record JBBPCZ010023794.1, read on the forward strand.
TACATGGACTATTAAACCAACACTCAAAACGACTACTCAGAAATATCACCCATACGAGGAGTTTTATCCTAAAGGTAAGGTAAGGGGGCATTTGGCAGACACCCTTATCCAGAGCGGCTTACAATCATTAGTCACAGGGACAGTCCCCCCCGGAGCAACTGAGGGTTAAGTGTCTTGCTCAAGGGCACGATGGTAGAAAGTGGGGGTCTGAACCTGCAACTTTGTGGCCATCGGGTTCACAGGCAAGTGTTTTACCAACTAGGCTACTACCACCCTGATACCATTTACATTTGTGGGAATTTGACTGTTACGTTAAGATTTAAGTTTTGAGGACTTGCTTGTCAGATGAAATCCTTACAAAACCTTACACAGTGTATAATTCCTGATCACTGTGATAGTTTCAGTCTAAAATAGGAAATATTTATCCTTCACAGTATCGCTAGGTATTAAAAAGCATCTATACTAGACTTAAATTAGCCAGTTTAAAATGAAACTGTTAAAGCTATAGTAGTCCATTGTGGAAAAGCATCTCAGAGCATCTCTGTGGCCTTCAAATCTTTTAATTCAGTTTCTGGTCCTGGAATTTGCAAGCACTGGTGGTTATTTAAACTACTAATGTAACTAATTGTCCACTTAGTGTCATACAGCAAAGGCATGAAGTTTGAAATCACATCTGGCACGTTTATTAAATTTTTGTGGACAATTTCTATTGAAATGTAAGTAATCACACATTCAAAATGGGCAGATGTGGGGTTTTTTTTTGCAGATTTTCACTCAGAAAATCAATCTCTAATCAATATCTAGTTGTGAATACAAAATCCAGGACCAGAAACAGGATTCTAGATCTGGCACATAGAATCACCACACAGAGAAATCCTAGACGTGTGCTAAGTGAGGCTGAAGTATAGCTTTAATGCTTAAATATTAATGTGACAACTCATTAGGACTGCTATTAAATGACAGAAGGTGAATGAATCTCTGTTTAACATGAAGAAAGATGATGCTCTGCAGCTCTTAGTGGAAGGTCTATACTTTCTGTTTCAGGACAACGGACATAAAGCAAAGGAAAAAACACATGGTAAGTATTTTTCTTTTGACCATCATGCATTTGCATGCCCACCAAACACGCACAACTGAAGGAAAAACATTTAGTGAATTTGTACATAGATTTTATTACAATAAACAATAATAAATTGCACCGAAAATGGTCCCGAAAATGTTTGGGACCACAGAGTACACTCTCACCAGATTAATAAAACCTCGGGTAATAAATTTAGTTGCATTTTTCTTATGAAGGTGGTGAACAAATGTCTCTGTTAATTTAAGATGAATCCTCCTGTGCACATGAAAGTATGACCTTTATGACGTGCTGCAAGCGAAATGGAACACAAGAGGGGAGTTGAAGGAAGAAGAAAGAGAGAAATCACTACCGTGGAAAGAATTTCTAAAGGCAAAAAGCAACGCTATCTCTGCTGTCACTGTGTTAATGCTTATTGGAGAACTTGAAAAATAAAATTAGCTAAAAATGTGGCCAGTGTTCCAAGAACTTTAAACTCTAGAACTGAGAACAGAGTTTTAAAAGTAAGGAACTGATACTACGTGTGGAACCCTCAAATAACCTAAAGGTTACTGCAGCTGGAAAAAACACCATCAAACAGCAACTTGTGTACACTGCTATATATAATTTGTGACAGGCCTTGCAATGTTCTAAAAACACATTAGTTAACTCAGGGCACGCAAAAGTTCAAGATTGGCCTGCATTATTTCGACCAAGTATTTCTGTTGGTCAGACAATGTGAGTCTTACATCCACAGAATATCTGTGATTGGTCAGGGTGCTCAGAACACAAGATAAAACATTCAGTGACTGACTAGAGGCAGAATTCTGTGCCGCCAGTATTAAGGCTGACCGCGATAACAATTAATAATCTATATACTGTTTAGGTCGAGTGAGTCATCAGAGGAAAAAAACATTAGAGATGGAGAACTTTTTTTCTATTGTTAAGGCAATTTACATACAGTTGATTACTACTACCAGTTCCATGTGTTTCTTTCATACCACAACCTAGCATCTTCCATTTCTACATTTAACAAAAACGTAAGCTTGACTTATCAGATGTTTGATCAAGTATCGTCATGTTCTTTAGATGATGCATGGTGACCTGAGCAAGTTCAGTGTCAGCCAGGGAAGACATATGCTTAAGCTCCTTAAGGGCAGAAACCCTCAGGTCTGTGATGGGCCAGGAGATGCTGAATGTGTCTGAGCGGCAGCACAACCTGGCAAAAGACAGGTGCAGTACACACTAGAGGTATACAAGACACGGTGAGTAATGCAGCTTATCTTAACAGGACTTTGGACTCTGTCCTACATTTGGAGGCGGTTCTAATTTTTCATTTTACAAAAGGAAAAAAAAAAAAAAAAATGCAAGGACCACAAACAATCACAGGCCTGCAGCACTGGCGGGGCAGCTTACCAATATGAATCAATAAACAGAAGACATGTTAAACTACTCACAGAAACTAAGCAAAACAAAGACAACATTAAAGCCAGGCACACATGAAACCCTAACTCGCACAGAACGCATCCCGAGAGGCCTAAGCTAAGCTAAGTCAACATTCTCTCAGCCTTCTGCTTTTTACACTAGCATCAACATTCCAATGGCCAAGGGCAGCTGTTTCCCTGTTTTCCTACCCAATGTCAAAGCCGTAAACTGTCTCATTTCAATAAACGATTTGTAATAGAGGTGTGAGGACCACTGACAAATTCACGTTTATAAAACTGATTATACTAGTTCTATCACTTGATTAGCTGGGATAAAGTTCAAAGTCACTGTGAAATTTAATTACAAAAGGGATAACTGGATCTAAAACCAGGAGCGTGTCTCACAAAGCAAGGTCTTAGGCCATTTAGCACCTGGAGGTTAACATGTGTGATGGATGATCCGATCACAAACGGACAGCTCTAAGTACACCTGGCATCAAAACGCGTCTCCACATGTGTCTTGGGTGACCATTTGTGATTGGCTCGACATGCAAACCGACACGTGCATCGTTTCTGTTTGCAAAGACCCAACGCGTCGTTGATTTTAATTGACGGAAGGCAGAAAGGCCAAGTCTGCCAGAAATTAAAAGAAGAAGAAGAAATCAAAACAAATATGACACCATTAAGTGTAAAGTGTGTAAAGTGTCCATGTGTTATATGTCAACACAGCGCACAGTGTGAACAGGACAAAACTGTTCTCCGATTTAACCCATTCACCAAGTGAAGAAGAGGGCAGCCAGGAACACAGCGCCCGGGGAGCAGTGTGTGGGGACGGTACCTTCCTCAAAGGTGCCTCAATGGTGCCACTAGCAGTCCTGGGATTCAAACCCACAACCTTCTGATCATAGGGGCAACTCCCTAACCACTAGGCCACCAGCTGCCCACATTAGTGCGGATAAATATGAACTTCAATTACACAGAGGACATCACTGAGCAGGCAGTCTTCAGTGTGGCCCAGGATAGGTACGCATAAAAAAAACTAAAAGAATATAAAACAAATACGCGGCCCAAGCACACCTCTCCAAATGTGGTCTGAGTGGGCAGATCTTAATGTGCTTTGGGTGCGTTCACACCTGTACTTAGCGCTGTCCACTTTAGATCAGATCACACAAGACGCATGTTACTGCCAGGTCTGAACAGGGCCTTAGACAGGGATCAGATTCATAACTCCTAACAATTGCAACCACAGGCAAAGTTTAAGTATGTGGTAGCCATGTGCACATTAAAGCCAATTGCGCAAAATGTGAGTAGTCAAGAAGTTTGTCTTTTAAAGGTGGAAGAATCACAAACTTACAAAAAAGTATTTAACATGCCAAAAAGCAATGCTGATATGGCCACTGCTTACTGAAGCAATAATTGCTTTATTTTATTAATATTTATACAATATGCTTTGCTACCTCTGCTGAAGAAATGATATTCCTTCACGGTATTAACGCCAGAACTGTCATCCCAAAAAAAAAAAAAAAAAAAAAACTGTGACTGGATGGGTCCTCCCCCACGGAGGAGGCCAGATATGCAACGCAAGCCCAGTGGATGGTAAGCCATGCAGCGAAAGCCCAGTAGAAAATGATCCACCGTCACGAAACAAATTCAGAGTTAGATAAACTAAAAAATAAAACAAAGTTGGCTGGCTAAGCAAGAGGTCCTGCATCACAAGACATGCCTCTAATTTGCTTGAATTCACTGTAAAATGCTCAACATAGACACATACTACCTACCACACAGAAAAGCTGAAATCTATATTAATGAGTCATATGCTGTTTATGTAATAATTTTTGAGCACTATGCTGCTTGGCAACCATGCTCTTAAACTACACTGCCTGGTTTATGTTGTGCTGTTAGTTATGGTAAAAATCAGTGTGACACACTTCATTTTCTGGCTTACTGATTTTATAACACTAGGGATCCATATTCTGACTAATTTTGATGTTCGAGTATGAGTAAGAGTCAGCAAAACAAAATCACCCCTCCCACGGCCTGTTGACAAAAATGAAACCGCTCCAAACCTCTTGATCCACATTATACACATTAAAGCCCAGTTAACACTTTGTTGGTCTTTTCTGATTTTCCGTGAAGCAGCTTAACAATATTCAAATACTGGAGCCTGGAACGGTTAACAGAGTGCTTGAATAAACTGTGCACATCGTAGCACACATTGAAATCCCATATTTGCAAATGACAGAGACTTCATCAACCTCCAAATATTCAAAACAGACAACAACAGTTTTGGCACACTTCAACCAGACTCCCACATTTTTTATTCTTCTGGGCAGCTAGCAGTCCAGACCAGCCTGAGATCTACATGCAAACAAGCTGGGAGAGCGTTGTTGTTTTGACTCTGGCTGGAGTACTAAATGCAGCACACACCAGCTGCAAGGCCATTTATTATCTGGTCACCGTATTCACCAACAGCACAAGGTTATTTAAAAAAAACTGAATAATAATGTCTGCACCTGCGGGTCAGGAATTGAATAAGACACCATCTAGGCTACAATCATGACAAGTGGGGAAAGCGGTGAGAGCTGCTTCATTTTTTCTCGTCAATGGGGCAGCTGGTGGCCTAGTGGTTAGGGAGTTGTCCCTGTGATCAGAAAGTTGTGGGTTTGAGACCCAGGACTGCTAGTGGCCTCACTGAGGTACCCTTGAGCAAGGTACTGTCCCCACACACACTGTGTTCCTGGCTGCCCGAAACTTCACTTTGTGAATGGGTTAAATGCTGAGAACAATTTTGTGCTGTCGGGTGTTCACGTATGACAAAAAAAAGGACACTTTGCTTTACTTAACATTTGGCCTGCCATCAGTAACAACACAGCAATCGATATTAGGAACCACTATTTGACAAAGAATCTTTTAAGTGAACAGAAGAAAAAAGTAATGTCGCTAAAAAGAATGAACTTCTCAGCCTTCTTGGCAGAATGGTATGGTTTCTAAACTTGATGTTTAACCACAGCAATGTTGGCCTTCATCCTTTGAGAAAACTAATAACACTAATAATAATTACTGCTAATAATATTCCTATTGCCAATATGATATGAAACTGATAGCCAAAAGTGAACCCATTTTACAGTACGCAAAGTGGAGTCTTCAAGAAAAGTCTCAAATACTTATATTTATGAAGGTTAAAAGTATGTGAATATGTTCACTGTCCCAAGCGACTAAACATTTACTGCTATCAAAATCCAGATTTCTAGAAAAAATTTATCATGGTACAGTCCTTCACCTTCTTACTTTGACATTTTTTTGGGTGAGACTAGAGTTCTTATAGGACAGTCTGTCCTCTTGTTGGTCATCTTGGCAGTACACTCTGACAGTTATCTGGGTTCCTGTCTCTTTGAAAAGGGAGACACCTAAAAACTCCAAAGTAAAAGTCACATTAGCATTTCAAAAAGATTTGAAATCACTAGAAAAGTACGGGCTTTTCCTGCTCAAGAGCTGACTGCCTCTTTTTACAGAAGAATGGAAATTCCCTGTAAACAGAGGTCACTTTAGAAGCTCTCTCATTCATTTCTCAACCAGTGACTGGTCTCCTCCTTTATTATGCATCTGAGGAGACTCAGGGTGGAACTCAACCTTACTAGTGTTGGGTGGTATTAAAAAAGGAAAAAATTATCAAACTATAACACCAGATAATATTTAAATTAACAAGAAAGAAAGTCTTCATCAACACTGATACTATTCCTTATGAACTTGACAGCTTGTTCTAGGTGAACTGTTCCATTTTCCTCTCTTAAAATCACAAGAGACTTGTCCATGAAATATTTCTCATGGAGTGTAAACTGGTTTCATAGTAACAGGATATAAAGATGTCATTTTTGTAATTTATCAATGCAACCCAAATGTAAATAAGACTAAACAGAATTATTATCAGTAATGTGGAAAGCCAGTATCCTTGGGTACAGACTGTATACTGCACAGTATTATTTGATTCTTTTCCTTTTTATATACAGTACTACCGAAACCAAGACCAGTTTAACATTTAAATCTCATTCCACACCCAAAATATATGAGCTATGCCAAGACTAAGACTGAATTTAAAGAGTTTTGTGTCAAAGCTGAACTCCTGAAGTATATGAGCTATGCCAAATCTCTCATCAGCTCAATCAGGGGCGTCGCTAGACCCCTTTCACTGGGGCACGTGCCCCAGTATTTATGTGCTGTGTCCCAGTAAAATCTCCCATTGAGCTTTCAACAACAAAATTGTTCTTTTGGCAGTGCATTCATTTAGAATGATACTACTGACAAAAGAGTGGATGCTTGAGAGACGTTAAAGCACTAGTCCAAATTCTGAGATGTTGGAATAGTGGTTTGGCATCTCAAATATATGAGCTATGCCAATTCCCTCATCATTACAATCATAAAAAGGAAAAGGTTTTGTGTGTTTTAATGTATTTACCACTGACTGTACATGACACCGCTGAGAATGACTGAAGACATGCTGCCAACATTAGAGACACTAAACCACTAGCCCAAATTCTGAACAAAGACTGAATTTAAAGTGTTTTGTGTTCAAGCTGAACTGGAAATACTAGGTTACACAGCAAGGAGGGCTGGGATCAGAGGCAATGCGACACACCTGCCGGTCTGCGTCTAGGACGGAGGGCAGTTAGCCACCTTGCTAATAAACAAACCAGAGCAGCTTCAAATTGAGGCTTAGCTGGAACCAGGAGGGAAGAACCAACTATGGTTCGACTAGACCAGAGAAGACCGAGGAGGTTCTGCAGCTGTTTAGCTCGATTCTGAGCTGCAGGGCTCGGTTCTGCAGATGTTTAGCTCGGTTCTACATCTGCTGGGCTCTATTCTGAGCCGTTTCCCTGTTCAGCCTGGAGCCCTGCTGCAGTAAACTCTGCTGTCTCGGTCCTCCCTGCCTCATTCAGACTGAAAGCCTCCAAACACCTCCACACCGAGCCCTGACGACCCATGTCAGAACATGAAATGTGGAGAAGGCAGAGCCATCACACACACTCACCTTCTTTGACGCCAGGCAGTTTTTTCTGGTCGATACTTAAATCATCCATGTTGCAGGCGATATTTCAGATCCCCAATGATCCTCCGAAGGTCGCTACTGATAGATTGACTGCTTTTTTTTTTTCTTTCCCTTTTCTTTTTTTCAAACCTTCAATTGATGTCACGAGTATAGAAGCACCTGGATTGGTTTTTTTGTATCGCTCTCTGTCTCTGTCTCTGTCTCTCTCTCTCTCTCTCTCTCTCTCTCTCTCTCTCTCTCTCTCACCCCTCCCCTCTCTCAATCACAACACGGGCCACGTTCGACGCCATGTTCAGCGTGACGCGCCCTTCGCTGACGTAGCACGCATTCCACGCCAATGTTCTGATCTGTATACACTCTACACCACAAAGCTATATCAAACACACATATCTAAGCGAAACCACGTGTATATTATATACAGATCGAATAGTGTGATCTCCGCTTTGCTCGATACACGTTTATGACAAATGTGGCCTCAATTCACTTAAGTGGCAATCAAGAATTGGAAACTTCTTGCAGAAACCACTAGTTTAAATTCTGTGATGAGGTGGAATTAACGAAAGGAAACTTCTTGCGAACAGAAGACGTGGTTTAATGGAACTTGTGCCAGGAAGAATCCTAAAATATTCTAGCTTTGGCCCTGGAGGCTCCTCAGTTTTTCCCTGTTGTATCACAATCAAAACCCAGTTACACCCAGCAAAGGCTTATTAAGTAGTTGATTACTGGGACCAGGTGTGTTACGGGCATATACAGAGTGGATAGCAAGTCTTCATCAGCACTGATACTACTCCTTATGAACCTGACAGCTTGTTCTGAGTGGACTGTTCCATTTCCCTCTCTTAAAAGGACCCTTTCATAAAATATTTCTCAAGGAGTGTAAACTGTTTTTATAGTATTAAGATATAGAAATGCATTATTCATTGTTCATCATTGCAAGCTGGTGGCCATTGGTTAAGGAGTTGCCCCTGTGACCAGAAGACTGTGGGTTTGAATCCCAGGACTGCTAGTGGCACCACTGAGGTACCCTTGAGCAAGATACTGTCCCCACACACTGCTCCCCGGGCGCTGTGTTCCTGGCTGCCCGCTGCTTTACTTGGTGAATGGATTAAACGCAGAGAAAGAATTTCACATTGTTCACACTGTGTGCTGTGGTGTGTTCACGTATGACAAATGGACACTTTACTTTAAACTCAGATGTGAATAAGACCAAACAGAATTATTATCAGTAATGTGGAAAGTCAGTATCCTTGGGTACAGATGGTATATTGCACAGTATTATTTGCTCTATTCTTTCCCCAATTTGAAAACACTACCGAAACCAAGACCAGTTTAACATTAATCAGACTTAAATCTCGTTCCACACCTGATATAAGAAATCTGATCGAAGAAATGCTGCCTGCATGAAAGCACCAGTCTGAATTCTGAGATGAGGCGGAATTAAAAGTGTTTTGTGTTACTTATGTGGGAATTAAGACAAGGAAACTTCTTGCGAACAGAAGATGTGGTTTAATGGAACTTGTGCCAGGAAGAATACTGAAATATTCTAGCCCCTCTATCTTACCCTGTTGCAACACTTACACCCAGTTACATCCAGCAAAGGCTCTGTACATGCTCCTAACAAAGGTGTGCTAGGAGCATGTACAGAGAACGTGGCCGTCCAGGATCTGTGTTGATAATCACTGCTCTTATCAATACTTTATGGTGTAAATTAGCCAGTTGTAAGTAAAAAGTAGCATAAAGCATTGCAGTACATTACATTACATTCATCTGGCAGACACTTTTATCCAAAGCGGCTTACAATTTGATGAAACACTCAAGTTTCAAGACAGTGTGAGAACCAGAGGAGAGTTCTAAGTGTTCAAATCTTTATGTAGGGAGTAATGTAAGCAGAAGGATAGTGTATCAGGAGAGGAGATGCCTGTAGCCTGTTCATGCGACTCTGAGGGAAAAAAAGTCAAAGAAAACTACGACTACACGGACATTGGATTTTTGTGCTACAAAATCAACAAAATGAACAAGTAATTATTTATGTTTTAAGTGTATGCCATCGCTATACAATGCCTATTTCGAGCATTGTAAAATGGCATGTCAGAAAGAATTATTTTAATAGGCTTCAGTCCTAGCAGAAATTCAACAGTAACTCGAGCAATGCAGCCTGATTTATCTGAAATCCAGTAGCACTCCTGATTCAGTCAGCAAATGAAAACTTTGGGAAATCTGAAAGAATAAGAAACCATGCAAATTCTTCCACTGGATGAACATTCATGTTAATGCCATAAAGCCTCTAAAGCCCCAGTCCTCTCCAGAGCTGAAAAAAAAAAACAGGTGCAGCTGAAGAAGTCAATCGACTGTTACCTTTCTTTGTAAAACTAACCACTTGAATGAGAGTCAATGAAGAAGGAAGTTTTTCTTCAGATGCTGTTGCCATTCTGGATCAGGAGGATTGCTAATTTTAGCCTTCCTAACTTGAGGGGCTACTGTGAGACATTACATGATACTGCAAGCCAACTTATTATAGAGCCGTTATGTATTATGTACTTTATTTACTTCCTCAAAACAGTAAGTTATGTACTATATGTACTTACTTATGTACTTTATGTACATTATGTACTTACTCAAAACATTAAGTAAAGTAAAGTGGCCCCTTACGCGTGAACACACCACAGCACAGCACACAGTGTAAAATTCTTTCTCTGTATTTAAGCCATTCACCAAGTGAAGTAGTGGGCAGCCAGTGACGTAGCACCCAGGGAGCAGTGTGTGGGGACAGTGCCTTGCCCAAGGGTACCTCAGTGGTGCCACTAGCAGTCCTGGGATTCAAATCCATGGCCTACTGATCACAGGGGCAACTCCCTAACCACTAGGACACCAGCTGCCCCAAACAAGTACTCTCACAAGGCTGTGAGCTGGGTTCGAACCTGCGCGGGGCAACCCCATTGGATTTTAAATCCAACGCTTTAACTAAAATATTCCGACCTGCCTTAGAATATATTACTTTCTTCAGAAGTCCTTGCCTTTCTGCATCAGATGGAACTAAACTCTGCTGGAAAGTAGGTCTTCAGGATGAGGATTCGCGACCACTGATCTAAAGGGCCTAATTACACTACATTTTGTATTTTAAGGACCTCATAATGTTATTTTGATAAACAAAATTTTTTTCAGCACAGTTGGCTTTTCTTTGCATAAGGCTATATACAGCATAACTATAACGTACCAAAGCAGCTTTCCATGACTGCAGGTCCAGACTCGTCTCTGAGGATAACAGTGGTAGGAAAACACTCATCTCTGAGAGGAACCAGGTCTTGTAAAAGGGAACCCACTGTCCTATGGAGGATCCTCAGCATGAATGTAATCAGTATCACTTTTATTTTTGTGAGAAGAGGAGATATTTTATTGTGAATTAAATTACACAAAAACTGACTGTTATGTGTGCTATTGTGCAAAACATACTGTTATGTTCTTTCACAGAAAAAGGTTGTTTAGATGTTTGCCACATTTTCTTTACATTGAAATAAACCAGAAAAGTTAGAAATGGAGACTTGAGTCTGTTGTTTCAGATAGCAAAACTGAATAGGATGCTGTTATTTGCATAATTATGTCATTTATTACATAATTTTTCATTTCATTTAAAAAAGACCTCTAAGGGTTATCCCCTTAAACTTTAAGGGTCTGTATGTAAACTCACACTTCAATTCCTCATGTTCATAACTACGTCGTTTCATTATAGTCACTGGATAGGAAGTCTTATAACACATTCCAGCTTATGATTCTTATCCTTGAAGACTTGAAGAACTAATTGACCGCCTTCAAACAGCACATCAACAAGTAAGAAAGATCAGTCTAATAATGATGCATTAGTTTACATAGATATTGTTGCTGTTGGAATAACACCTTGTATCTCCAAAACAGTAACTTTTCGTTCATTTTCTGTAACCGCTTAATCCTTACTAGGGTCACGGGTACCCAGAGGCTATCCCAGCGTCAACAGGCGCGAGGCAGGGACTCATCCTGGGCGGGGCCCCAGCCCACCGCAGGGCACACACACACCCACCACTCACACATGGTCAATTTAGAATCCCCAGTTCAACTAATGCGTATGTCTTTGGAATGTGGGAAAAACCGGTGGAAACCCATGCCACCCCGAGGAGAACATGTAAACCACACACACACACACAAGACCAGGAGCTGGATTCAAACCTTCAACCCTGGAGGTGTGGGGCAACAGTGCTACCCACTGCGCCACTGTGGGGCCCAGTAACTTTTCAGGAGAAGGAAAAAAGTCTTAACCTTTACTTGTAAAAACAATAAATTCCATTATTTTGGAATTACTGCTAGAGGTGGACAAAGTACTCACATTCATTACTTAAGTGAAAGTACAGATACCACTGGTCAAATGTTACTCCAAAACAAGTGGAAGTTGTACAGTCGAATTTTTACTTAAGTGAAAGTACTGAAGTACTTGCTTTTAAAAATACTTACGTATTAAAAGTACATTTTCTTTCACCGCATTGTTGCATTATTGGCACAACACATACAATACCTAATGCCTCTGACTA
>JBBPCZ010023813.1:0-14226 GCA_037974445.1 Brycinus macrolepidotus
TGGTTGGCTCTTGTTTTTCAGATGCAGCAATTGGAGCGATGATACAGTTACGGCAATTGTCCTTTGGATCTTTTCTGGGTTTTTTTTTATTTATTCTTTCTTTTTCTCTTTCTCTCTTTCTGTCAGCTCCCTTCTTTTTCTCTTTCTTTTCTTTCATCTCTTTCTTTCTCTGTCTTCTCTTCCACTGTCAGATTTGGCTTCATTATACAAACAAACAAACAAACAAACAATAAATAAATAAATAAATAAACACAACTTCAAGTAACAAGAGGGGCTTATACTGAATGGAAACCCCACTTGGCAAAACAAAATTGTCAGTCACATCATGGCATCCAGCTACACATCCTGCCTGCCAAGCTGCTGGACACAAAAGTGGGGAAAAAAACCCCCAGGTCAGAACCCTCCAGGAGGAAGGTGAACAAGGTTTGCGGTCAGCTCTAGGCTTGACTCAGGGGAGAGGACGCCCCTGCCTTGCATAGTCCTGTGGGCTGTGCCATTTAAACAACCAGGCAATACTCATGATTGGGCATGGGACACAAGCTCAGTCTTAATCACCCTGTAGCTGGCCACCTTTGATGAGGGTGTCTAGTGTTGAAAGGCCGAAACACCCACTGATTCAAAGGTACGCTACTGATGATGTGTCCCAGATTTACATCTTTCCCATGGCTGAGATACAGCTCCCACGACACTCTCAACATCAAGGCAAACCTCATGTGACTACCATCCACTGGCACAACGGACAGTTTACCATCACGCCCCGTGTTTTATGAATCTCTGATCCTCAGGTGTTTAGCTTCCAATCAGAAACGGAACTGAGTTCAAAGTGTTGCGAATTGCCCATAAGTTACTCACTGTTTTGGGCCCTAAATGAATAAATATATTTATTCAGAGATGTTTCATGGAAATCAGCCTGGAAGGACTCTTATATCAACTGTAGCTGGGCAGGTAGTGGAGCCCAGATCAGAATTGAAACAGGGTGTTCTAACTGTCCTATATGTAAATGAGCCCTGTTCTAACTGTCTGTCCTGTACTGTACCTCATTCTAAAAGCAGTGCAGACGGGGCATGGCCAAACATCTGTTGGCTGAATGTGCAGATATATGCTGTCCTCAGTCTCCACAGGGAGAAGCTGGTTTTGAGGGTCCACATGAGGTTCTCCACTGTGGAGCCGTTGATGTTCAGTGGAGACTGATCACGTCGTGCCCTCCTGAAGTGAACAACCATCTCTTTTGTTTTGTTCTGGGTGTTGGAAGATCCGAGTTTTGTTCACGTGGAGGTTTGTTCTGGATCATTTGCTGCCTGTTATAAAAATGCACTGAATATCAGTAAGTGTTGAATATATTAAAAAAGAGATCTTCATCATATCTTAAGGGCTGAGGAAGCTGAAAGTCTAAATGCACAAGGCAAACAGCGCCCCCTTCTGAAAACAGTGTGATTCTGCATATAAAAGGTTTTTGTAGAGTGTACCAGTGTTTCCTGTCACTGTGGGCCTCAGAGCACAGTAGTAGAGAGCAGAGTCTGATACTGCAGCAGAGGAGATCTCCAGATACACTTTTCTTTCATTTATATTCACTTCAGCATCCAGTCGTTCAAACGGAGGGGTTGCAGGAGTTACAGATTTTTTCTTTGATGGATAAATCAGCAGTAAAAACTCTGGTCTGGATCCAGGATACTGACGATACCAGTGTAGAGTATCCACATTGCCCTCATACTTGCAGGAGAGAGTAACTGTCTCATCTTCAAGAACATAAACCTGCAGTTTGTTCTCCACTGGTGATATTGACTGTGCAGAACAGTTCACTGTGGAAAAAAAAACAAAAACTGCATCAATGAAAGATGTGTTACCAATAGAAGACAACCTGAATTATCACAGATAGACACATCATCACAAAGTCCTATTCAGTAAACAACAATTTAACTCAATATGTGTAGATTATACAGAGATATAAAATTTCACATACCTAGAAAGATCATAAACACAGTCAGAGAGCACAGAAACATCCTGGTGGTTCCAGAGTTCAGATAATGAGGAAAGATTTAGGTGCTACTGTTCAAGTGTGTAAAGCTCCTCCTACATCTCTCAGTGTGTGTTATAAAGAGAAGTTCAAGAGGATAAATCATTTCTCACTGAAGACTCATGAATGATTCATTTCTGATGCTTAATATAAACTTTTTGATTGATAATAATAAAAATTAGTCGTATTTGCCTAATGTTATAGTAGAGGAGATTCATGCAGCTTTTCTATTCATTTTTGGTAAAATTTGGACCTGAAGTTTTCTGTGAATGTTTCAGGTGAAAAGCTGTAGGCAGGAGCATCGTTCGGTCTCGAAATAATAATAATAATAATAATAATAATAATAATAAAAGTAGCCCTGCATGTTATTTTCTCTCATTCCAGTCATTACTGACCGAGCCGGTTTAATGGACAAATACACTGAAAATACACATTTGTCTTTACTTTGTATGAACATCTGGCCCAGTGTTGAAAGATCAGCTTTTTGTTCTCATGTAGACTCTCAACTTCATGATGTTTGGGGGGAATGTGCTGAGTGTAATAAACATTAAATAGAGAAATAGAAGCCACAGATATGAGAACACCACGACTGGACAAGAGTTTCAGACTTTATTTTGCGTTGTTTTTTATTTGGTCTCTCAGGTTGCAAACACCCAATCTATCAAACACCCAGTCTATCAAATCTTGATGAACTCTGCCCCCTTCTGGTTGACTTTTGTCATTCCATGTTTGTATGTTAAAGGTCAATTTTATTTTTTCTAATAGTAAAGATATGCTGGAGACAAAAAAAACTTTACTAATGTTGTATTCAAAGAATATATAAATATTAATACAGTTTAATAGTAGTTAAATTCCAAAATTCCACAGACAGACTGAAGTCGCATTGAGCTGTTTTTGAATGAGGGAGTGAATGATGTTCTCTGATGTTCTAGCAGGTGAAACAGTTTTTCATCTTACTTTGGGAGACGCTCTGGGTGTTGGAAGATCAGTGTTTTGTTCATGTGGAGGTTTGTTCTGGTTCACTTTCTGCTCTTTCTAAAGAATATACAATCACACTGCATTTTGTCACGGAAATGCAATCTAGTTTTTATTCTTTTAATAGCTGGAATTTGGCACCTCTTCATCTCCTACAGTTTTTGAAATATTGGCACGGTTCCAATGCCACAACATCCATTACTATTCAGTTGAGTGTGTGCGTATTCAGATTTTTGCTTGGTTGATCAGGGGCTGAGAACTGCCTCTTTAATGTATGGGGAATGAGAGTGGAGGGGCAAGTTGACACTTCACATATTTTCTCATGGAAATGCAATTTAGTTACTGTCTTTCTTTTAGACGAGGGCGCTGAGTGATGAGGTGTGAACCACATGGGTTTTGGATGGAGGTGACCATGTTGTCATAAAGCAGAGGAGGTTCTGCATGGACTGCTGCTCCACTGCCCTCACCATTTTCTACAGGCTGTTGCTAATGGAGATGAGCAGTGTTGGTTCATGGAGTCCTTTGCAATGTGTAGTTACACTTGAAGAAGGTTGTTGTGGTTTTCATTAGGGCTCAAAGAATCAGTTATGAGTTTCACTTGGACATCCATCAGAAAGATCAATTGTAAATGGATTTCACAACAATAAAGAACCCAAAACCAGTCAAGAAAAAGGTCTATATTTAAGTGTGAGCCTTTTAGTGGGCAATAATTGGGGAAATTTTTCCCACTCAACGTATAACACACAAATATCTGTAAGAAGGGGTTTCTGCCAAGATAGAAGCACCAGCATAAAGCACAACCAACCAGAACTCTAAGACAACCTGTTCAATACCTCTTCACTCCAACATTTATACTGTTCATACTGTCTCTCCTCTTAGTACAGAAATATATTACTACTGAGGTTTGAACTCATGAACTTTAATTTATTAACCACATAAACAAGAGAGCAACACCTGACAGGAAACCCAACACAAAAACACACCACCTTATCTCACAATCAATTTAGTACAGTGGAGCAAGGTTTCTGTCACTGTGGGCTGCAGAGCACAGTAGTAGAGAGCAGAGTCTGATACTGCAGCAGAGGAGATCTCCAGATCCACTATATTGTTCTGAACTTTAGCAGAGAAGCCAAGAGGCCGATTGTCACTCAAACGCCCGGACAGAGTTACATGAAGCAGAAAGTCCAGTTTAGATGAGGGATATTGACGATACCACTGAATTCTGTACACATTGCTGCCGCTGTATCTGCAGGAGAGGGAAACTCTCTCACCCACTGAAACTTGCTGTTCAGTTTCCATTGGACTGATTTGATTCTGCTCCATCTGATATAAAACAGAGCAACATTTTCAAACCAAACCAGGTCAACAATCCTAAAATCACTTTAACAGGTTATACAGAGTTATTTTAGTTTTCTTTTTGATGTCTAAAATGCAAAACAAGTTTTCTAGTTTAAAACATATTAAACATAGTGTTCATATTTCACTCTGACGTACCTGCAAGCAGAATAAAGAGTAAATGAGCCAGCGGCAGCATGATGGTGATCCACTGTGTTCGTGACTAAGAGCACGGCTTAGAAGGAAAATGAGAAATTCAGGAAGGAAACATAGTAATGTCTAAGAGCGCAGCCTCGTTCAGCACTGCTTTCACCACAACATCTCCATTGCTGAGGGAATGCATGGTCCTCTTTCTGAAGTTGCTTTGTACACAACATTCATAAAACTCATTAGTAACTCATTATAGCCTGTCTATAAGCTTTTGTTTAAAACCGTGGTGTTTATCCCCTTCTGCTTTGTCTTTTTAGCCGTGTAGCCTTTACCTTTTATTTAGTAAGTAGGTGGAGTAAAGTAATGAAGCTTCATCAGCAGTCATGTATAGTTTGCAGCCTAAAGCCCAGCAAATCAAACAACTTTGACCTTTTTTTAGGTTTGAAAGGTGTTTAGTATCAGATCACAGTTAATTCAGGGCAATTAATTCTGCTGCAGAAGTCGACACTTGGTCCTTCACCCCTCCAGGAGCTTTTATAATAAGCTTCACTTGCAGTGGAACAACCTTAAGATGGTGTTGGGGATTCCACCAGTGCATGATCCCACCTGCATGAAGAGGTGCCACACGACTCCTGCCTAGAATTTTCATGAATTAATTAGCAAATACAAAGT
Source organism: Brycinus macrolepidotus (assembly GCA_037974445.1). Taxonomy (NCBI): domain Eukaryota; kingdom Metazoa; phylum Chordata; class Actinopteri; order Characiformes; family Alestidae; genus Brycinus; species Brycinus macrolepidotus. The sequence goes on from JBBPCZ010023813.1 coordinate 5,147, forward strand.
CTGGTGTTACCGGTTTACACTCTACCAACATCTAATGTGGCCATTTAATATGTGCGAAATAACAACAGTGGAATAACTGGACACCAAGGCCAACAATTACATCTGGAAGTGGCTAGGACTCCCAAGGTGCCTCTCTGCTGTCGCCCTGTTTGGAAGGAACGCCCTGCAGTTACCGTTGAAGAGCACTGCAGTTGGGTACAGGCTGGAGATGACTAGGCTGGTCCTGGAACAGGCAGTCAAGTGATCACGAGGTCAAGACTGCCGGAGTTAAGATCCAAACAGATAGACCATGGAAGGCAGGAGAATGTATGGACAATGTTATCTCCAGACTAAAACATCAAGAGCTAGTTGGAATAATTCAGCAAGGAAGACGTGGCCTGGGCTTGGGGGAGCCTCTGCGAGAGGTTCAAAACATCGGCGAGAGAGAGGAAGGCCATGGTGGCCACAGAAGTGTAAAATCTGTCCTAGCCCAACAAAGCTGGCAACATGGTATGGTACTGAGGAGAAGTGTGATCTGTGTGGTACAGTCCCAGGAAACTTACGTCACATCCTGTGTTGCTGCCGGACCCTTGGCTCAGGGTCGGCATAGGTGGCGACATGACCAGATTCTAAGGATGCTGGTAGAACACACAGAGAACATGAGAGGTCAGGCCAATGGAAGACTTAAATACCAGCAGAGGCAGTACATTCAGTTTGTCACAGCTGGACAATCTGGAAAGGAGAAAACAGCCCTGGCCCCTGGAGGTGCCTGCTTGATGAGAGCGGACCTCGGCAGTCAGCTACGGTTCCCCGCCAACATTGCCGTCACCACACTGAGACCCGACATTATCCTGTGGTCGGTTCACAGCAGGAAAAACCAATATCATCTTGAAAGAACTCACTGAAGAAGCAGAAAAGGGAAGGTTTTGGTTCTGGCTGCGAAGGAAAGATAAAAACAGGGGAAACCAAGAAACCACAGAGTACTCACCTGATTATCAAGTACCAGCTGCAGGGAGTGGCAGGGAGACGTCCCTGACCGCCGCCTCACCATCCTGAGGTGTGCTGGTGATTAAAGGGGCGAAACACCAGCTAAGGATGGTTCCCAGCTGAGGACCCTGCAGCAGGTACAACAGGCACCGGCGGAGGTGCGACGAGCAGGAATGACTTGCAGGTATCCACACCAACCTGACAACAAACCAGCTGGTTTTTGCAGTGGTGGCACCAGAATGTTTTACAGCGCTGCAGAGGAGCTGAATTATTTGGATCATTTGCTGTACCGAGTGCTGTTAGGGAGGCAGTTTGATCCCAATTTAAGCTGCTGGCTAGTTACTTATGTTTGACTTCTAAACTCCTAATTCATGCATACATTTATTCATTATATCATTTTATATAGTATGTCAATGGGATCAGTTGTAACTGGTTTCCTTGCTTCAGTTTCTTTACTGTGTTAGTTTAGTGGGTATGTGGTCAAATTTATAGACATTGAAAAGGCCCATATCTTATATTTTTCCTGTATTTTATTTCTTTCCTTGAGGTCCACATATGTGAGGTTTTATATTCCAAATACTGTCATAATTGATTTCTACATGACCATTTCCAACCTCTGTTTTTCCTTCAGAATTAAACAGTCTGTTTATGACACTGCACCTTTAAAACCTTTAAAATTTACATACACCTTTCTGTATGTAAATGAGCTCTGTTCTAACTGGCTACCCCGTATTGTGTCTCATCATTGTATTGTGATATATATGTGTAGGTGTGTTGGTTTTGTTGACATCTACAAAACAGTAACTCAGATTGTGCTGTTTTTGTATTAGGGAATAAATGGGTTGCTTTTAAACGTTAACAGGGTTTATGTGGTACATGGAACTCTTATTTCAAACACTTTATTTTGTTTCTCATGATATGGGGGAACCTCTCATGGTGGATTCTCACCACTACATCTACACCTCAACTGATTAAGAATAATTTTCAAATGAAAACCACTGTGTAAAACCAACAGCTCTCTTGCTCACAGATTTACATGCATTTCTCACTGTTTTCAGACTGAAATCAACTGTTTAAGGAAATTTTTGAAATAAAAGTACAGTTTTCTTCAGGTGTGTTTTGAAAGCCTTTGGGTGATCTACCAAAGCACATGACATCATATCTTCAGGACTGAGGAAGCTGAAGGTCTAAATTCATTAACCTTTATTTAACCAGGTTTGTCCCATTGAGATCACAGATCTCTTTTGCAAGGCAGACCTGTCCAAAATAGCAGCAACACAGTTACAGTCCAACAGTCACGCAATAGAAAAATAAATGAATAAATAATTATAATAAAACATACTTATATAAAACATTTGCATACAGAATGCCTGGCCTCCAATGTTTTCACCTGAACTTTAAAATCATTCAGGGATTCTATGTTTTGTAAATGAATTTCAGATTAAAGTTTGTTCCACGTATCAGGTGCCGAAAACCTAAAAGCTTTCTTTCCCAATTCAGTTCTTACTTTTGGAACGACCAATTTCAAAATGCCCATTGAACGGAGATTATAACCTCCTCACTTCCATATCAAAAGTGATGATAAATAAGAAGGAATTTTTCCCAAAATGGCTTTATAGATGAACACTGAGGCGGCAAGTGTATAAAGACGACCAGTTCACTTTAGTATAGAGCACACAATGATGAGTGTGAAAACCACAGTTTGTATTAAACCTCAGTGCCCCATGATACACACGATCCAGCATACGAAGACAATGAGCAGGTGCATTCATGTAAAGTATATCTCCATAATCAATAACAGGCAAAAAGGGTAAATGCACCAGTTTCTATTTTGCATAAAAAGAAAAGCAAGACATATTTCTATAATAAAATCCTATTAAGAGCTTCAACTTTTTTACTACATACTGAATGTGCTCCATACAAGACAAATGGTCATCAATTAAAAGTCCTATATATTTAAAAGTAGATACCAAATCTATTTGTTGACCACTTTCTGTCAAAATTTTCTCAGACAGTGCTGATCTAAATCTTTTTCAAGTAGTGAAAAACATGAGTTTTGTTTTCTCTACATTTAAAACAAGTTGTAGATAACAAAGCTGTTCCTGTACTCTGTGAAACGCATGTTGAAAATAATTAAAAGCCTTTGCAGGCGTAAGTGCAGAGCATTAAATCACAGTGTCATCTGCATAGAAATGGTGCTACTGTTCAAGTGTGTAAAGCTCCTCCTACATCTCTCGGTGTGTTAGAAGATCAGAGGAATGAAGTTCATGAGTAAAACACAGTTCTCAAGGTGTTTTCTCTCTGTGGTCAAACTCATAGACACTAAAAAGACAAATAAAACACTTGAACTTCAAAAGACCCATATCTTACATTCATCCACACATATGAGATTTTATATTCCAAAAACAATCATAATATATGTTTTTCATGACCATTTTCCAGCCTCTCTTTATCCCTTCCAAAAGAAAGAGAGAGTTCTGTTTGGAAACAAATAAGGAAAATTACAATTCGGTGCATATCTGGAATCCAGGTCAAAAGAAACTGAAACCCATTCCTAAACCTTTGGTGTAATCATTAGTTCAGTGATCACAATAAAGCCGTAACAATCAACATTCTGGTATCTGAAGAACATCACTAATATAAGAGGTTTGTGTAAACAAAAGATTTGTAGAAAGTCATCCATGCCTTTGTATCCTGCAGGGTTGACTAATGCACTGCTCTTCTCATTGGTCTCCTCAAAAGACCATTAGACAGATACAGCTTATTCAAAATGCTGCTGCTAGAGTTCTAACAAAAACCAAGAAAAGAACACGCTACTCCGATCCTCAGGTGTTTAGCTTCCAGACAGATGCAAAATTGAGTTTGAAGTGTTGCTAATGGCTCATAAGGTACTCACTGGTTTAGGCCCTAAATAAATACATTTATTCAGAGATGTTTCATGGATATCAGCCTAGAAGGTTTCTTTGATCAACGAATACTACTACTACTACTACTACTTCTATTAATAATAATAATACTTCAGTAGGACGCAGTCTGATGCAATCACACTGAGACTTATGCTCTCAAACGAACACAGTTTGGCTCATTCCGGTTCGTCTTTCCTAATGTTTCCTTGTGTTCAATGAACTGAAGTCTAAAAAAATTAACAATTTTCAAGTGATCAATACTCAGCTCCTGATCAACTAATCAAAATTCTGAATACATGCTCACTTCACGGATATAAACAGATGTTTTTGCATTGGAATCCTTCCAAAATTCTGCACAAGCTCGGATGAGAAGCAGCACCTTTTTCAGCTATAAAAAGAATAATAATAAAAATTAAACTTAGGAAGAACAATAGCCAGTTTAATCCAATGAAATGTTGCTCTGGGGATGAACTCCAATGAGGCCAGACTATCATCATTAAAATGAGACAGGGAATGTGACAAGAAAGTTGGACAGCAATTATACAACATACAACTGTACCATAAATTACAATAAATAAACGTATTTATGAACTGCTCTGGACAGATGCCCCATGTGATATCATACTAATGTTAGAAAGCTGGTTGTTAATTGTATGGGCATTGGGAATACCATTAATTATATGATTCTTCACAAAAAACAATTATAATATACACTCTACATACAGCTGCTATTTTAATATATAAATAAGTGCCATCACAACTCATCTATTAACCACATTTTATCTGTACTAAAGAGAGCAATACCTGACAGGAAACCCAATACATTACCACAAACCATGATAATGTAATGTAGTTTTTGTACAGTGGAGCAGTGTTTCCTGTCACTGTGGGTGTCAGAGCACAGTAGTAGAGAGCAGAGTCTGATATTGCAGCAGAGGAGATCTCCAGATCCAGTTTTCTTTCAGGTGTGTTCACTTTAACATCCATTTGTGGAAAAGGAGGGTCTGCATGCCTCACAGATTTTGTTGATGCATAAATCAGCAGTAAAAACTCTGGTCTTGATCCAGGATACTGACGATACCACTGCAGAGTGGTCACACTGCCCTCATAATTGCAGGAGAGAGTAACTGTCTCATCTTCAAGAACATAAACCTGCAGTTTGTTCTCCAGTGGTGATATTGACTGTGCAGAACAGTTTTCTGCAAAGAAATAAGAACAAAAAATTTTGCATTCGTTTTGAAATACAGAAAAAGAATGAAACAGATTAAAATGTGGTTCATAATCCATACCTAGAAAGATCATAAATACAGTCAGAGGGCACAGAAACATCATGGTGGTTCCAGAGTTCAGATAATGAGGAGACATTTAAGTGCTACTTTTCAAGTGTGTGAAGCTCCTCCTACATCTCCCAGTGTGTTAGAATATCAGAGGAATGAAGTTCAGGACAAAAACACTGTTCTCTAGTTTTTAGCGATGATGAGTAGTAACTGGTTTCTTTGCTCCACCCTCTTTACTTTGTTAGTGCAGTGTGTATCTTCTTAGATGCTCTTAAACAGGAGTTCCCAAACTTTTGGAGTTCACGGCCCACACAACCCTCCACAAAAGCTTCCGTGGCCTAAAAGATGTTTTACCTGATCTGAGATGAACTAATGAAACATTCAGCTGCAAATGGAGCTGTGGCTCAGTTTGACAGGTTTTAATACAAACTCACTATGTTTAGTTCCCAACTGAGAGCATAGACTGAGAGTTTCAGATAACAAGTCCTCAGTAACTCGGTTTAAAGGACTGTGGATGAGAAACGTTTACAGTGAGCTGCACTGAAAATATAAACCTTACTAGCTCTGCCAGACCCACCATTGTTTTAAATCTGCAAGTAATTGTCACAACACAAATACTTGTACTATATCAAATTATTTTTGGTTAAATGTCTATATTGTGATTAAAGGCAAAAAAAAACTTAAAGCCAGTGGTCCTCTTTCAGTACCACCATGGTCCACTTGGGGGGCTGTAACATTTAAACCACCTGCCCAGTACTGTGTAGATCTTCATCACTGTGACCTGTCAGGCTCTGGCCTCCACAAGAACCTCTGAAGGTCTGTGGTTCTGCACCAGTAGATCCTTTAAGTCCTGTAAGCTGTGAGGTGGTTCCTCCATGGATCAGACTAGTTTGTCCCACAGAAGCTCGATCAGATTGAGATCTGGGGAATCTGGAGGCACCTTGAGCTCTTTGGGATGTTTCTCAAACGGTTCCTGAACAGTGTTTGCAGTGTGGGGGGATCATCCTGCTGAAAGAGGAACTGCCACTAGGAACAGCGTCTCCATTAAGGGCTGAACTCGGTCTGCAGTGTTTAGGTAGGTGAATGTGTCCCAGCAGATTATTGTCCAGAGCATCACACTGCCAGCTTTCCTTCTACCTATACTGCTTTTCCTGCTTTCAACACACCAACTTTAAGAAACGACTGTTCATTTGTCGTGTAATAAATCTTACCAGTCCTTGGTTTTAATATTGCAGCTGACTGGTGTATTAATGCTTTTTTAAAACGATTTGAATAACAGTTCTAATTCGAATTGGTCTGATGTGGTAGTTTTAGTGACGTGCAGGTTTTTCTCTTTATCGTATTTTGACCGATACTCTGGGTGTTGGAATATCAGCTTTTTGTTTATGTGGAGTGTTCTGGTCTTGTCTGGTCTGGATTGTTTTAAAAGATGTGATGATTATGTCAGCAAGAATTGAATTGAACTGAATTGAATAAAGTAAAGCAAAGAAAAGAAAAATAAGAATCAAGAGATGTAATCTGGCTGTTTTTCTTGGTTCATCAATTCAGCTTCTTTTAAATGAACTGTTCACCTCAATCCAACAAATCTAAATCAAGCCTGCCCTCTGCAGGTAGATTCTCACACCTGTATCTGTGTCTCACAGTGTCTGTTTTTGCACACACCTCAAATGAAAACCACTGGGTGAAATCAACAGCTCCCTTGCTCTCAACTTTACATGCATTTCTCTGTTTTCAGACAGAATTCAAGTGTTCAAGCAGATTTTGAAAATTCTAAATGCAGTTTTCTTCAGCTGGTCCAGTGTTGTGAAAGTCTTAGAGATCAGAATAGATGATGTGTGTGTAGTTGGCTCTTGAAAGTGTGTGATGTGCTGCTGGGAAAGGACTTTGTGGAACTGGACCACTGGTCTCCAAGAGCAGCAGAAGCAGTGCTGAATAGTATTGTGTCATTCGCGAACGATTCGTTCAAAGGAACGAATCTTTTAAGTGAACGTACTGTGTTCGTTTCTCAGTTCAGTTGAGCTGTCAGCAGCGCAGCTGCCGCAACACGCAGCAGTGCCGGGTGGGCAGCCGGTCCGCCGCTGCAGGGAGGGAGGACCGCAGGACCGCGGGACCGCGCGCGCTGACTGTGCCGCCTCGCCGACACCTGACTGAACGAATCACTCAGCGAACTACACTCTCCTGAATCATTTTCCTCTGAGGGATACACAACAAACTTAAAACGTTAGGCTGGCAGTAATGAGAAGAGAGTGAGACTCACCAGCTGTAGCAGGCACAAGGCAGGAGCAACGGAGGGAGATAGGGGTGTATTGTGTTCAAGTGTACCTCAGAGAAAACTAACTTTTTTATTTTATTTTTAACTCTGCTAAATTGCCACCGCAACAACTCAGGTACAGTAGGACACAGCATGTAACAAGTAGTGTGTAAAACCCGCAGTTTGAGAAAACGCGTGACTCTCATTGCAACAATTTGCGAGGGAACGGTGCATTTTCAGTGTGAATCCTTCACTGAATGTACTGTGGGGTATACGTTCAGTGAACGGATCACTCACCGAGCCCAATTTGCCGAGTAGATGAGTTAAATAGGACAGGACACTTAAAACATCATGATTTATAAACGAGTTTATTTTTACAAACGTGTTTGTCAAAGCAACACAGTCACAACTCTCTCGTCTCCCGGTCCCGGAAGCCGTGAACTGAACTTAAACCTGAACCGTTCAACCGTGTACCAGTTCAGGAAGTCAGAGTCGCAGGCTCCTCCCGCCAAGCACTGAATGATTTGGTGATTCGGTGAACGAATCTTTTGAACGAATGTTTTTAGTGAACTGATTCTAGTGATTCAGTACATCTAAAAGAACTGCCGTGCCCATCACTAGTGCTGAGTTATGTATGTAGTACTAGCGCCCACTGCTGAGAAAAGCAATCTCTACCTCAGTCATGTGACTTTTTGTACAGTGTGTCAGTGTTTCCTGTCACTGTGGGCTGCAGAGCACAGTAGTAAAGAGCAGAGTCTGATACTGCAGCAGAGGAGATCTCCAGATCCACTTTCTTCTCCTGTTTATGAAGTTTGATGGACATTCGTGGACGAGGATCACTGGTATATTCAGTGGATTCCTGAATCAGCAGCAGAAACTCTGGTTCTGATCCAGGCTGTTGCTGATACCAGTGGAGACTGTAAGCTGATCCATCATAAGTGCAGGACAGTGTGGTGTTCCTGCCTTCACTCAGAAACACACTGGTTTCATCTGGTCTGATAGAATCAGCACTTTCACCTGACAGTCAGATTAAAATATTAATTTTTAATATGAGACTTTTGAAATAGTGTGTTGAGTAGTGGGCTAAGTTAGAAATGTGTGACTCACCAATGTTGTGTTAGAAATGTGTGACTCACCAAACCTGGAGACAAACATGAAAACGAAGAAGAAGAGCAGCATGATTGTTGAGTGAAAGTTCAGACCTCCAGCATTAGACTTTAACACCAGCCTCTCTCTGTTGTTGTTTGTACTGTAGCTCCACCCCCAGCAGTTCACAAACCACACACTTACTGAAGCACTGATCTCAGTACATTTGATAAACCTCTGGAAACGTCATGGTCATCTTTTCATGACCTGGGAGAAAGTGGCCCAGTTAAATCCCCCAAAACATTTGGCATGTTTTCTAACAGATATGGGAAATACTTCCAAATAAAATGGGGGTTAAATTGAAGGTAATATCTAATATCTGGGATACACTGTCACAATTCAATTTCATTAAATTACTTCTTTAACTGTAAAGGTGAAAAGTCCAGAGTGAAAAGTAATCCATGGTGTTACTGGTTTTACCAGTTAAGCATTTTTTTACTTTGAAGCCAAACTCAAACAGGTTTTTTCTCAGGTGCTCTATTTAAGTCCATGAGCTTATAGAGGAAATGGATCATTGCTGTACTTGTTTTACTT
>JBBPCZ010023849.1:0-14224 GCA_037974445.1 Brycinus macrolepidotus
ATCCCTCCTGAGATGTGTGCAAACCTGGTGACCGACTACAAGAAACGTCTTACTGCTGTGCTTGCCAACAAGGGTTTTTCCACCCAGCACTAAGTCATGCTTTGCTTGGGTATCAAATACTTATTTCACTCAGTGAAATGCAAATCAGTTTATAGCTTTTACGTAACATGTTTTTTCTTGATTTTTGGTGGATATTCTGTCTCTCTCCATAAAAACGAAACTACCTCATAAATTAGAGACTGTTCATTTTTTTTTATAAGTCAGCAAACTTACAATTTCAGCAGGGGATCAAATAATTATTTCCCCCACTGTATGTACATTTAGTGCAAATTTTCTGTTTGTGTGCTGAACTTGACATACTAAAAACGATGCAACATTTTATGTTCCATTTTTTTCCAACATGTTAAACTCAGCAAATAATTGCCTTTCAATTCACAAAAAAATGACATTTTTGAGCGTATTCCCCGCAGAGGATGAAAATTAGTTTTTGACTTAGAAAATGAGAAAAAAACAACAACATGCAGTTTGAATGGGTGTGTTCAAAGATGAACTTGAAGTGACAAGCAATATTGTGGCACATTTTCAGGCCATACTGTTTTTTTGAATATTGGGCAGCCCATAAGAACAGATGTAATTTACATACATCAGTCTTATAAACATCGTAACACACACAGCCTGTTAAATTTTAAGGGATAAACAGAGGTTGGATAATGTTCAAATAAAAAATGAGGAACATGGATCCTTTTCAGACAGAACAGAACTTATACCAATTCAGTTTAAAGAGACTCCTGATGCCCGTGCAGCTGTGTGATAGTATTTTTTAAATGTTTTTTTTTCTCTCTTTTTAACATACCGGACTCAACGCATCACATAACTGCCAAGCAAATCACAAGCTGATTCGGTTGTGTTACAAAAACCAGAAATGGTTGGTCAACCACCCAAACATATCCAGTCGAGAGTGGCTATGTGGTCAGAGACTCAGCATTAATGAAGAGCTAGAGGATGCCTAAGGCAAACTGTGCACCCACAGACAGTCTATAGTCTCTAACTGTACACTGGCAAGGTGAACCAGCAAGGTACAAGGGAGGGGTTTCTAATAAAGTGTGTGTGTTTATGTTGATGAACAGACTGATGTACAGTAGCTCTGGAGCCATGCAGGAGGAGAGCAGATGACAAATCACACTCTGCGAAGACTTGGCAGCATCTGGCTGTATATTTCTACAGGGTCACCTTGTTACTTTGCTGTAGTGCGCTCCGAACACAATATAAACACATAAATAAATGCATTGAATCATATAAACTGAAAAAACTTGCTCCCGCTGCTAGGTCTTTGATTTGAAGCAGTGCAGGTGCCAGTGGGATTTTATAGAACACAATGAGCGCTGAAGCTCTGCCTATTCAGGACAAAGATATTTAGTATTTTGTAGATTTACTGCAGCGTCTAGATCATAATTAACCAGCCTGTGTGGAATGGTGTGATTCTGATACACAGAAAATATGGCATATACATAATTTATTCCAATACAGCTATTTAAAATGACAAATATGATCATGGTGATTTGGAAAAATTCATGCAAATACCACTTAAATCTTACATTTTAAACTTCTTTCTGTGTAATACAGAGAAAAGGAGTGTAGGGAACATTCAAAATTCAGCCAAACTATTTAGATATTTAGCCAAAAAAAAAGTCTATCCGTCAAAAATTATGGCAAATTTAGTGTTTAATGTCATTTATTGTTATTATACATTTTTATTATGTTCATGTAATTTCTGTTTCACATTATTTATCCTCAACATCCTAAAAAGCTACGGACCTATGAAACTGTGCTTAGGAAACAAATAAATGAAATAAAATAAGGTCTCTTATTTTGAAAATGAGACGTGGCATATCTGATTATAAATAAAGAAAGAAAGAAAGAAATCCGACAAACTTTGCACAACACAGACAGAGGATACAAGACTATGAATAAATGATAAAAGTCCAGTCTGAAATTTGATCTGTTCTTGTGTTCTCTAGTGTTTGAAGCGTTGTTTCATTGTTCATGTGCTAAAGGCTTAAGCTAACAAGAGCAAACTTTAGGAGATTTCAAGTCATTTTCTTCAGCTAATGTCATTTATAACTATAGTGTGTAACTACAAAGGTAGGTGGAGCTGGTTCAATGGAAAATGAGTGTATATTCAAGGTAGATGTACCTAACGAAGCCTACTGCCATCGTCAAAACCGCAAAACACCAACATCAGTGAATCTCTTTGGGAACAATGTTCTCTCCAGTACAGTTCCAGAAAGCTGTAGAATCTTTGCTTAGGTGGCAACGAAGCTCTTCTGGAGGCTTGAGCTGGCCCAGCACCTTACACAGGCACTTTATGTTTTTTTCTTAAATACATCACCTGCTTCTGTATATGTATTCGGACCTCACATTCTCGTATTCTACAAAAACCGACACACAAACCTGTAGGTGTGTATAAATGTATGTCCTTGCATATGTGTGTATCCCTTGGTGAAAAACTTCCCAGACTCTCAAATCTCAAATTATGATCAGAGAATAATTTGTATAAACAAGGTTAAATAGGAGGATTGACTGATAAGAATTGCTTTGAAATGAGCAAAATGAGTCACTCATTTTAAGTAAACACTTGACTTGACTTTACTTCATCTGTTTGCGTTCTTTACTCATTTCTTTAACATTTAATTTCATTTAATTTAATAACATGGTGGGGTGAAGGTGGTTTGGGCACTCTGAGATGGCTGTGTTTAATCATGTTTGTCCAGGAGAGCCCAGGGGAGTGTGGGTAATGTGCTTTGCTGTAACAGGAACACACAGGGTGAGAGGAAACAGCCAAATACTGCACTTTGGAGATGATTTCAGGAAAGGATGGATAGATAGACAGATAGATAGATAGATAGATAGATAGATAGATAGATAGATAGATAGATAAGTAGATGGATGGATGGATGGATGCATGAATGGATAGATAGACAGATAGATAGACAGATATATATATATATATATATATAGATAGATAGATAGATAGATAAATAGATGGATAGATAGATAGAAAAATATGTGGCAGAAACCTGTCAGATGTTCAGATGTTGCAAAAAAAGACTGTTTCAATTTCAATTACATTTAAATGTTCAATTTTTTTTTTTTTTTTTTTTTTGATGTACGTGAAGCGAAGCAAAGCAGTCTGGCCTGGTAGCAAAAGCAAATGAATAAAGGCTGTCAGCTTACTAGCTAACATGAATTATATGAGGAGCTGACCAGTGTGCATATGTGTAGGTGTGCTCACATCGCTCCATCATCTCCACAAGAACTAACACGCCTCAGAGCCTCACAGAAGGGTAGAAAACTTTTAAAAACGGCACAAATACTGTCAGATATTTGGCCTATATCACCGAGTTCAACTTGAACAGAGTTCCTAAAAGAAATGCAATACCTGATGTGTGTGATCACATAAAGGGATCATTTTTCAACCGGTCCAAAAACCAAAACTGAAAGTGAGTTAACTGACAATAGACAGAGCAGTGCCTGTAAAGGGCCTTTAACAGGTTAACTAACTGACATAGCAGAGATAATAATGCATCATTATTATTTACTATAACTTTAAATTCGTATATGCATGACTATTAGTGGAGTGATATATTAGGCAGTGAAATATATACATGTATATTTTACATTTTTCCCAGTTTTCTCTCCACTTTAGGGAAATCCATTTCCACCTTCTAGCTACAACTGAGTCACATGATGCTATCAACCCTAATAGCACATGATTCCTCTGAGTCTCATGAAGCACCATCACATGTTTTCAAACTGCGGCTAACACATCAATAGACAGTTTAACACACTTGGAGAAGAACACTAATAGTCAGTTCTGTTATATCAACTAAAAGATGCACCCTGTTGGCCAACAGCACCAGTTATGTTGTCTTGGACTCCCAGCCACTAAGAACTTCGCAAAAAGTGTCAAAATGTCAAAATTTCACCATATGTTTCTGCAGTCCACCATACAAACTGCGCAGTGATAGATGGCCTACAGTCTGTAAATGTAATTCATAATTTCCTATTTTTTATAGTAAACCTATAAGGTAGGTGAGCTCGTTTAGTGGTCAGTGAGTGGAACTACGGTGTAGGAGTTTCAGTAGACAAAATAATGGAAACACTTGACTAGAGCTTTTTGTCTTCAGAGTATGAGAAAAAAGAACAGAGCTGCTGTCATGATGAAAAGTTTGGAGGTGGCCAGTGTGGGCAGAAGGCTTTGTTTGACTTTGTCAGAAGAAAAAAATCATCCAGATGTTTTAGGGAAAAAAAAGACAATGTGTTCACTATGCAAATTCATGAATTCAGTGGTTCTTTTATTTATACAACAACTGTGGCATCAAGCACAAAATGAAAGAAGAAACCGTTCAGAAATTAGTTAGAACTTAATGATGCACAAAGTCTGTTGACTATGGAGCATGAATTTTAGAGTTATATTGTATATTTTTATACCCTTCCCCATTGTTTTAGCAAGGTTTGTGTTTGATAGGACATTAGACGTTGTCTGACAACATATGTTTGGCAACATTTTGGGGAGCAACTTCTTGTTTCAAAATTCTTTAAAATTTATTTGACATTTTATTGAAAATATAAAATGGTCTTTAAAAACAAATCAAGCTCTAAAAATAAATCATCAGGTTAGCATTTATACTGGTGCCTTACACTAAAATGCAGTTTCAAATCAGGCTGAATGATTTTTGAGCATCATTTTCATCATTTTAGCTCACTTTACCTTCGCTTCGTTGGTATCTCCAACCAGCAACTTTACGGGAGGTGAAAAGGGTTCCCAACTTTGAGTGGAAGTTAATCTAACAAGATGTTTTTCTCAGCCAGTTTGGACCATTTCTGTTGGTGTGAAAGCACATTTATGGATCTGCCTATCTCTCTCACACTCTCTTCTCTCTCTGGCTGGAGTCTTCAGTGGCCCCTATCTATAATTCAGACCGAGCATGAGAAAATAATGTGAAATTAATTTTTGAAGAGGTAGTTAAAGTACTTTTTTTTTTTCTTTTTCTTTTTTTTTAAAGAGACAAAACACTCCATTGAGTCAGTTTAACATGCTCTTCCACTGCTATCCCTCTCATCTGGAGCCATTAAATAGAACTGCACTCTCGAGTCTTTGTGTATTATGCACACTGTAACAGAATACCTGACGGAGCCCTGCTTGAAAATGCTTGAATTCGTTTTGTGACCCCATCTCTTTCCTTTTTCAAGTGCTCTTCACACACCGGTGCCTCATTAGACTCCACCGTGAACGCCCCACCACCCCCACGCCATTAGAATTCAGATTATTTCATCACACGCTGTTCTCTCTTTTCCAGATTATTTACATCAGCAGGAGAGCTTTAATGTATTCTGCCCACAGGGAGGGCCATTTTCACACTGAAAAATGTGACCGCTTCATCTGCTTATACTGAGACACCTTCAGATAATTCTCATCCAATTCAGATCAAACTCATCTGAATCTCTTCCAGTAATCACATTTACACAGATTTTCCCCTAACACCAATTAAAGTCAATCAGCTACGACATGTTTGGTTTCCAACGACACGATAACGAGTAATAGACGCTCATGCAGGATTCAGCGTATTGACCTTCAGGTATCTGAGCTACAAAAAGGGGAAAACCATGGATGCCTCCTAGAAGTATTGGTATCCACAGGCTATAGCCAGTTAATGTTGTGAGAGATAATGTTAACATTTATGAAGAATTTAAAATCTCTTTATGGAATTTTATGGTCGGCGTTATAGATCTAAACAAATGCTGTGTCAGCCTGTTGACTGATCTAAAGCAAAGTTCATTTTACAGTAGAGAAGTGGTGCTTAATTAGTGTGACTGCATCAGTAATCACGCTACGGTTCCTCTTAAGTTTTATTAATGGGATTCTTTTTTTAGCTGGAATTTGGCGCCTCTTCTTCTCGTACAGTTTTTGAAATATTGTCATGGTTCCAACATCAAAACGTCCATTAATATCCGCTTCAGTGTGCATGTGCACAGCTTATCAATCAAATGATCAGGGGGCAGAGCACTGATTGTTTAAAAATAATACATTTTTGTGGTCGAGTCTCCTCTCTAATTAATGGGGAGAGAGACAGAACAGTCAAGTTGCCCGTTAAAATGTGTTTTTCGGAGAGAGAGTCTGTGATGTCACAGGTAAGGAGGCCAGTAAAGGACAAAGAGCAGAGAAATGAAAAACACGGAGCAAAACACACAGCAGGCTCATAAACTGACTTCAAGACACTAAAGCACAGGTCAGTTAGATAAAAAAAAGCTTTGTGTCACTGTATGTTGTGCTTTAATTAAAAATAATCAGCCCATGAATGCAGCTACGCGTTCAGCCATCCTTAACCATAAATGGCTTGATAAGAGTCAGCCAGCCCTATGGTCCAGTGGTAGAGCGTTGGCCCCTGAATCAAACGACTGCTGGTTTGAATCCACAGTGCAAGCCAATTTTTGTTTTAACACAAACTGTTTTTGCCCATAAAACCAAAGTTTGGGTGTCTCTAAAGACTGCTTTTATAGCAACTACACAATCACACTTCACATTTTCTGCATCTAGTTACTGTTGAACTCTATGTCTACCCATGCAGGTTTGACATCATATGCTGAACTCAGAGCTGAGAACACTATCCCAATTTTCCAAGTGGGAATTCACAATTAAAAGCGTGTGTTCTTCATGGTCAGATATTAACTAGTCAAATGCAGCATTAGACCTTTTCAAGAAGTACTGGGTGGTGCAGTGGGAAGCACTGGGTGGTGCAGTGGGCAGCACTGTTGCCTCACACCCAGAAGGTCCTGGGCTTGATTCCCAGCTGAGACTCCTTTCTGTGTGGAGTTAAGTAAAGGGGCATTTGGCAGACGCCCTTATCCAGAGCGACTTACAATCATTAGTTACAGTCTCCCTAGAGCAACTGAGGGTTAAGTGTTGTGCTCAGTGACATGATGGTAGAATGTGGGGTTTGAACGTGCAACTTTGTGGTCACCAGGTTCATAAGCAAGTGCTATACCCACTAGGCTACTGCCACCCCTAAGTAGTCAAATATGGCCTGATCAGACCAAGCTCAGTGTTTAACATTACCAGTGTCATTGCTAATAGAAAACATTGTTCTGTTTTTGTATCATAATGATGAGTAATCTTAGATATAATAAATAAACTGACCACATTTGCAAGCTGCAAAAGCTCAATCTTCAAAATCTTCCTAAAGTGATTTCCAGCACTGTATGACATTACAAAACAGTATGAATGAGAACAACTGCTACTGCTGTTTTAGCTAAACAACATCCTTTATCATTCAGTCACTCGTTCATTTTCTGTAACTACTTAATCCTTACTCGGGTTGCGGGTTCCCGGAGCCTATGCCGGGGTCTACGGGCGCGAGGCAGGGACTCACCCTGGGCGGGTCGCATACACACACACACACCATTCAGTCACACCTATGGTCGATTTAGAATCCCCAGTTCACCTGACACGCATGTCTTGTGGAAGAAAACAGAGACCCCGAAGCCACCACAAGGAGAACATGCAAACTCCACACACACGATCTGGATTCAAACCCCCAACCTTAGAGGTGTGAGGTAGCAGTGCTACCCACTGCGCCACTGTGGGGCTGCAGCCTTTATTATGTTGACCTCAATTTAGAACTGTGTCATACAGCACATAAGCAAGTCTAGTTAAGATTACATGACACAGTTTGAGGTGAATATGTGATGATCTAGGTATGCAGTGTGCATGATGGTAGTGAGTGGTTTTCATTACTTGTCAGCTACATTAGCCTCCTTAGGTCCAGTGCAGAACAAAAGAAGCAACCTTCAGACACCAAACACGAATACATTTGGGGTGAAGGGGACAATTTTGAATAAATCATTTTCTTTTTCTTGTTTTTGCCAAATGGTTCCTTTAAATATTGCATTTCTATTCCCTTGCACAAAGGTGTGTCATATCCCAAAATCTGTCAGGTTTCCTTGCACTGTCTGAATTCTTGTCTTGGCTGGTTTCCCCTCTGACCTGCTCCTAAATCATGCAGGTAAAGCTAAATCTTATTCTGAGTGCTCCTGGGACCTTTGGCCCTTTGTTACAAGGGAACATCGTTTTCAAACATGTCTTTGACCTCAGTCTGTGACCTCAGACGGTCTGTCTCATTATGGCAGTGTGTGTTTGTCTTGCTGGGAGCTTTCCACTCTCGTCTCATCTTTTAGAGCAGGAATCCATTAGGCTGAGGCCACCTGCACTCCGGCAAAGAGCCCGCACATATGCAGGAGAGAACTTTAGTCCTGGCTGTATATAATGTATGACAACCAGATGGAATCAGTTATTAGTTGTGTGTGTGTGTGTGTGTGTGTGTGTGTGTGTGTGTGTGTAGGTGTGTGTGTGTGTGTGTGTGTGTGTGTGTGCGGAGACCAAATATCCTCAGGATGATGAAATCAAGAACATTTTAATGTCAAACGGACATTTGGCTGCTCTTCAAGAGAAAACATACTTTCTTCCTTAAAACCTCCAGCAGATTATTAACATTAGTAATTATTACTTATTAATCCACACAATTCTGGTTTCGACCAGAAGGGGGATGGGTTCCCCTTTTGAGTCTTGGTTCTTTCTGAAAGTTTCTTCTTCCAGCTTTATGGAGCTAATCCTTGCCTCTGTCACCTTTGGCTTGCTCACTAGGGACTCGGTCCCCAGTTCTGTAAATCTGCTTTGTGACAACTTCAGTTGAAACAAGGGCTATGTAAATAAAATTGACTTGAAACGACCTGAATTATTAACAGGGTTAGCTTCGGTTTAGAGTTAGAATCTATTACATTCAACCTAATGTTCAGCATTTAATAGAAATTTAGTTGAATGGTGAAGACAAGCTGAGTGGGCTCTAAAATAAAATTATATGAGGGGCTTTTATTTTAGAAAAAAAACTTCAATTACATAACTACAGTGCTATCCAGAGTAAATACAGTACTAAGAGCAAAACAATTGGAGTTGGTTGGTTAGTCTATGGAGTGTAAGTACGCTAGTTAGCTAGAATAATAGCTAATCCAGAATAAGTTTTAAAGGAATAGTTTTTGGAACTTACTAAAACTTTAGCTAAATTAGACATTGCTAGTTTTGTCTCTTTCTCTTAAATACCATTCTTACTTCACATAGTGCTTCATTCAGTACTTCAGACTGAAGGTTTTTCTTCAGTGAAAAGCTCATATCGAACCTGACGCCACTGCAAGCGGTGAGGAGAATGGCATTAGAGTAATTACTGTTGTTGATCTTTCCTGATTTCTGCCTCTAGGCTGTGGATGCAACGACTAAGTTGAGCCTTTCCCTTAACTAGCTCCAGGGCCAGAATGAGTTGGCCCTTTTTCTTTTCTAGAAAGATCATTTAGACTGGAATGTTGTTGAAGTATTTGGTCTTTATAGCATGTGGTTTACTTATTAAAATATATAACAAATTACCTACAACAGCTATAATACACTGGCATCAAACCCCAACACACAAAATTGTATGGATGGAGACTAAAGGTTTTCAGTCATTAACCTTCAAGAACATGGGAAGCGTATATTTCCAATAACTTCTAGGTTGAAGCTTTATTTTCATAACAGCAAACTGCTTGCAACTCTGTGGGCTGCTTTGGGGCACATCACTAAAACACGAGAACCTTGAAGTGCCTGGAGTTAAAGTAAATGCAAAGTCTAGTTCTGTGCCCCAAAGCAGCCTAATATTGCTTTAGAATGTTAAGAAGTAAACAAACCTAAAAATTACCTCCATATTTATTTATTTATTTATTACTTACTTTCTTACTTACTTACTTATTTTCCTATTTTATTTACAACCCGTCAATCTTTTGCATTTGACTATGGGTGTGACACAGCAGGTTACCGAGCCTGATTTCAGTCTCTGCTCAGCTTGCTTATATAAAGTTTGTCCAGAAAGAGAGAGCAGAGTGAGCAGCGTGTGTTTGTATGTGTGTATCTAAGTGATTAATACCATGCAGTTAACGGATCCAAGTTTTCAACCAAACAGCTCTGTAGCATTGCAGTGGATTCACTGCCAGTAAAGTGAGCTAGTCAATAATTCCAAATTCAAAAATGCTCATTTCCTGTCACACTGGAAATGAATGGTTTTTCTTTTTATTATTTTGCACAAATGTTTTGTCTGTTGATTTGTGGCCCTGCTTTTTATTGCTGTCTGACTCAAACATCCTCATGAACATCTGGAGTGTCATTTAACCCTTAGAAGTCACAGGCCACTCCATAACAAAAGCATGCTGTAATTTTATAAGAATTATTTCTCATTAGTAGCTCAGTGAAACATGGAGAAATTCAAAGATAATGCAAATTCTAACCTGTCAATCCATTTGGGGTTATAAGTAAATATATTTTTTTATGAGTTGAAGCTGTTAAAAAACTGTTGTGTTTACAGCTGTGTTTCAAAACATGGAAAAATCAGAAGTGCAGACACATAACCTGTCAATGCGATATATAAATAAAATAAAAGTACAGTAAAGTGGCATCTTATGGTCACGTGTGAACACACCACAGAACAGCACACAGTGTGAACAGTGTGAAATTCTTTCTCTGTATTTAACCCATTCACCAAGTGAAGCAGTGGACAGCCAGCGACGCAGCACCTGGGAAGCAGTGTGTGGGGACGGTTCCTTCCTCATGGGTATCTCAGTGGTGCCACTGGCAGTCCTGGGATTCAAACTCATGGCCTTCTGATCACAGGGGAACTCCCTAACCACCAGGCCACCTGCTGTCCCAAACAGAATGTTAATGCATATGTAATGAATTATGAAATTATTACATTAAAAAACAATATTACATTTTAACAGCATAATATAGCAAAACAGCAATGCTAACTCCATAGACTACTAAAAACAGCATGTAAATGTAAAACTAATCCACTATGCAACTAACAAAATCACTGTTATTACCTTCTAGTATAGTGGAAAAACAGCATTACCACTAGACGGGTAAGGGTTAAAATGTGCTGCAGACGTAATGTGGTGTAGTGAATTCTGTAATTTCAGTAAGTCCGCTGAGGGGTGTGTGGTTTGGTTGTTTCGGACTCCTCTCCCTCTCTACGCTCATCCAGACACTCCTCGGCCTCTCATATAGTCATCATGCCTGCCTGATATCACAGCCAAATCAATGAAGCTTTCCCCATAGACACAGATGGGGCCAGAGACTGATGGATCCAGTTACACACGCTGGAGAGTGGCACTGTCTGAGCAGGAGAAAAACACACCTCTCTATTTCAGTTCCAGTGCCAGGCACCTAGTAAAGACAAAAAGTTACAAAAAAGCAGAAAATATCATTTACCAATTTACCCTTTGGCCCAAGACATGGCGGAAATTAGCTTCTTTAATTTGCACTCGAGCTCTGAGAGTAATGTGGCTAATCGGTATGTGTGAAATGTGTCGCACGTTCTCTCAAGCTATTACCAGTTAGTTTGTTTACAGTTTTACTGTAGGTTTGTTTGTGATAAAAGGTCCTTAAAATGTCTTTTATGGCTGATATATTAAATTGTAATTTAATAGAAGTAAATTTGGGCTAGGAATAACCCAGACCCTTATAAACCCATGTTATTTTTTTCCCATATCACAGTTATTGCCACCCCTACATTTATTATTTAGTCTGTTGTTGGTTCATCAGCTTTTGTATTATTATCTCAAATCTAAAGTGTTTGTGGAAAGAAAACACTGTTTTACCTTTTTTCTGCTATGTTGCCATGCTTTGACATTGAACAGTCGGATGATAGCTGTGATGATAACGGGGTGGATAGGTTGGGGGGACAAAACGAATGATTTTTAAAAGTGAGGGGAATACCCCCCGATATAATGGTTCCGGCGCCCATGGAACAAACCATTCAAAAGTTGGAAATGAATAAAACCCCTCTCGATAAGACATAAACCCCTCTCGATAAGACATAAACCCCTCTCGATAAGACATTAACCCCTCACGATAAGACATAAACCCCTCTTGATAAGACATAAACCCCTCTCGATAAGACATTAACCCCTCACGATAAGACATAAACCCCTCTTGATAAGACATAAACCCCTCTTGATAAGACATAAACCCCTCTCGATAAGAATGTAAAATTCTCAGTGTAGCTAGTGTTGCTTGTTTATATGGTCAATTATGTAATTATGTTAAATAATTGTGTAATGTAAATTCCTTGCATAGCAAACATAGGAGATGATGAGGTTTATATTATGTAGCTTTGGTGCATGAAGTTTGGTAAATCCTGTGCTGAGCTTTATTGGCCACTGCCTGCTTACACTGAGAAATTTGTAAAGGAACATTCAATTATCCAGCGTGAAGTTGCCACGCTGAGTTGATTTTGGCCGCAGATGTGTGTGAATTATGATTCAGAATATAGCAAAGATGAGGACATCATGATTTCCACTGACTGGACGCATTCCCAGAATCAGCAACAATTTATTTTTTTTTAATTAAAAGGCACATTTATTTTCCAGAGTGAGGGTCATGTGCACACACACATACTCTCTTTGTATGTTTTTACGCGTTTCTGTATTTAACCTAACCCTAACTGCAGTAATGTACACTAACCTCAACCTCAATAACCAAATTTAACTATAACCCTAACCCTAACCTCAGTAACCAAACTTAAACCTAATAATCTTAACCTCAGTACCATATACCTTAACCTAACCCTAACCTCAACCTCAGTAACCTACACCTAAACTCAAGCCTATCCTTCACCTTAATCAGACAAGACATGTTAAGTTTGTGAAGTCTAGACGACTAATATAAATACAAGTGGTGAAAGTTTCCAGCCCACCAATTAGTGTACTGCAAACTGCATGCCTAATTAATCCCAGACTTGCATCAACTCGTCATTATTAAGTAAACTCTAAGCTCTGATGATTGTAGGGAATTTTAATATTCCTATCTATTGCCCAAGTTAACCTACATCCAGGTAAATTGCTGATACTGGTTTACTGACCATCTTTTTCTTTTTCTTTTTTTTTTTCCCCTGTCGTGTCCGGCAATGATGTGTCAGACACCTTTTGATTTGTCAAGTGGAGCTATAACGGTTCGGTATAAGCCCCTCTTGTAACTTTGTTTACTGACCATCTTATGGTTGTGTTCAAATCCATATTTCCTTCTCCCCTTACCACCCCCTTCCAAGCCCCACTCTCTCTTCTGATCTCTAAACCGAACCCCAGCCACATGTTTCTCAATATGTTCTTGCTCAATCACCTACATCACGTCTCAGATGCTCTTCCCTTCTGAACAGATGCCGAGGAGCTATTTACTCTTTGTAACTTATCCTGCACTCTGGATTCTGGACTGTGTAGCTCCTTAAAAACTAAAAAGACCCAAGGTCAACACAGTTAGCTCCCTCCATGGCTGAATGACTCCCCTCGTGCTCTTAGACGAGCTCATATGAGGGCAGATCACAAATGGAAAAAAAAAGGCAAACTCTTAATGTGAAATATTAAGAGATAGTTTAAAGCTTTACCAAACCTCTGTTAAGCCAGATAAGACACATTTATGTTAAAGCAATTAATACAAATGCCCCCAGACCTAAAAACTGTTTGAAACAATTAACTCTATTGAAAATGCTTCTGCAGTTGTTGCTACCTCTCCTTCGAACACTGAAAGCTGTGAAAAATGTCAGAATTTCATTGACTTTACATGTCTGTGTGTGTGTGTGTGTGTGTGTGTATGTGTTTAAAATGTTTTGTGTTTAAAATATATGTTTATTAAACATAGGATATTCATATTTATGAAGAATAATCAGGTTACTTGAAGCTGATTTGAATAAATACATAAATAAATAAATAAAGTTGCCAAAGTAAAGGCTGTCAGAGAGTAACAAATGCAGTAATAGCCCGTGTAACACCAAAGAATTAGATTTACCGTCCATACACCACAAAAGATCTTGGGTGGGGTTTCCATTCCAACAGCAAATTGACCTTAGGGACATATTGCCCAGAAGTCCAGTCATGTTTTTGTCTGTTTGACTGTATGTATGGTCAGGAAGGGCCAGAGACACTGAAAAAGATACATAAACTAATTTATGGATTATTAAATTCTCGTCTCTGTGGGTCTTGGTGGGGTAGAGAGAGAGAGAGAGAGAGAGAGAGAGAGGGAGAGGCAGAGAGAGAGAGAGAGAGAGAGAGAGAGAGAGAGAGAGAGAGAGAGAGAGAGACAGAGAGAGAGAGAGAGAGA
>JBBPCZ010023889.1:0-14221 GCA_037974445.1 Brycinus macrolepidotus
CAGTGCCAGCAGCGAGTATCTGAATAAAGAGAAACTTCTGCTTCAAAGATATCCCAAAACGTCTCCTGGTCTCTAAGGAAAAAATTCACAACAGTAGTACATAAATATCCTTAACGTTTCAAAACAAATGAAATTTCAGAACCAGTTACGGCCAGTTCTGAATTCAGGCCTTTAGTGAGATCACAAAAATCAACACATTTACCTTATCTTACCTGTTTGGCAGTTTTGCCTCACCAAGTCATGATATATTCAAAATTGGTTTCAGCCCAGATTGCTTCTTGAATGAAGCATAATACAGGGCATGCAGTCAGATAATTAACATTGATCAGTTTAACACAGCTTGAATAGCTAAAACACCCTATTTAAATCTAAGGGACGAAAATGGGGTGAAATGCGATGATAAGGTAAAAAAATTAATTACAGCTGTTTTTGATGCGCATACCACACATGTGATGTAAGTGGACCTTTAAATACGATACCTTGCAGAATATCAGTACAGAGGCGCATATGGTACCTTAAACTATACTTATCTTACACTGTCAGAATGGACTGTTCCTTTCATGGTACAAATGCTATCACTGTCTCGATTCCCTCAAGGGTATGTCTTTAGTACTTTAGTATGTCTTTAGTTAGGGATTATGACATACACATGACATGTACATATCGTACTCATTTGCAGTTTTAAGTTGCATTGAATTGGTACACCCAATTACATTGAATTGGTCTGCAGTTCATTCTAAGGGTACATTTATGTTGCTTCTTCCTTGATGGATCAGAATTTACCAGGATTTTATATTGTACTGTATTGTACTGTATATAAATGTTTGAAACAATAAGAAACAGTTATTTGAATTCAGTGATAACTTGTACACCAATCAGAATCAAATAAGGTCATTAAAATCTGTTCATAAAAGAGGCTGTTATAGGTCTTCACTTACAAATTTTCTCAGATAAACTTTCCCTCTCCTTTGGGCTGATATCTGAGACACTCATACTCTGAGGGGGAGGGGGGGGGGGGGGGGCATTAAAATTTTGACAACCAAACATTTTTAAATGACAGTGGAGCAATAGCAAAAGATTAAATGGGTTGACAACAAAGTGTCAGAATCTAACACTTAATATAATATCCAAAAATGAATAAAGATGAATAAGAGCACAATACACTTTGTTCACAATAAACACTAAAACACACCAACACTCCACTCCAGCTTACACCTATGTTACATGCAGCCTTTCTTGCATTTTTTGATAAGCGATTTTAACGAAAATCTTTAATGGATATCAATATATGTTATATTAAGAAATAATATAATATTAAATAACCCAACTCATTGTTTGTTTACAAAATGTTTCACCTCATCTTTATTCATTGCATTTGAAATGTTATGATTTTGGTTTTGTTTTTCCGCTGAGTGTGACCTCAATTTCTGTTTTGATCAAGAATTACCATCGCTACTACTAAACGTGTATATTACACATTTTGTGGAATATTAACAGATAGGAATTTGCAATCAACTATTTTTTTAATTGTGTGCTTTGAATGTTTTGTGGGTTCTTTGATGAATTAAGACATTAAACCAATCCAACCTTCATGCTTGTAACCATGTCAAATTATTGATTATCTAGTATATTTATTGTAATGTATATTGTCTCATGTTTAATTGTGAGACTTATAATCACATTCTGTATCGATGTAATCACAATGCTTTTATAAATGGAAGGAAAAACACTGACATTCTTTTCCCTCTCAGCATAAGCAGTTGTCATCTGAAAGAGAAGACCTAATAGCCCGTATGGAGACTCTTCAAAGTAATGTTCGACAGCTGGAGGCACAGGCACTTGAGCTGCACAAGCTAAAATCTGGGCTAGAGAGAGACCTTGAGGCAGAAAGACTTTTAAAGGAGCAAAAAACAAAGGTACAGTGACAGAAACTAGGATTTTGAAGCTCTCAAAAATACTGTTTTTTTTTTTGTTTGTTTTTTTTTAACATGTACATTTGTCTGCACAGTCCTGTTTGACTTATTTAACTGTACAGACACTACACATGCTTGAATATTAAGTCCTTTTAAAATGCACTAAAAAAATCACTGTTCCAGTGAACGAAATGTGTATTTTTTTGGTAAAGTAACTAAGCTTAACCAGAAGCACTTAAATATTATTGCACATATTAAGCCTAACATAAAAGTAGACAAGCTTGTAAGGTGGTAATCAGGCACAAAGATAAAGGGTTACTTTAAACTTATAACATGGAAACCTGACTTTTCCTCACTTTTTGTAAATGTATTTTGTAAATATGGTTTTATAAGTTTCAGAACATACTCCTCAATCCGTACGATATATAATTAGAAACTTAGCAGCAAAATCCGCCTGTTTTGATTTCATGATGTCACAAATACCAACCCACTTATATTTTGGCCTACAGCAGGTTAGCCCCACTAATTCAATTTCAGTTCAGTTCAATTTTATTTATATAGCACTTTTTTACAACCACTGTTGTCACAAAGCAACTTTACAGAATCCACGTCTGAGCCTCTAGTGAGCCAAGGGCGAGAGGAATTCTAAATGCCGTAAATGAATAAAACCCCCTAAAGCTGGAGGATGAAACCTTGGGAGGAACCAAGAATCAGAAGGGGAACCCATCCTCTTCTGGTTGACCCGGAGAGAGAGAGAGAGAGAGAGAGAGAGAGAGAGAGAGAGAGAGAGAGAGAGAGACTCTATTGGGAAATGGAAGACCTTATCATACAATAGAAGGTCTTATTATACAGCTTAATCACTGCAGAACAGATTGGCCATCTGGTTAACAGAGGTGGTGCAGTTAAGAGTCAGTAGAGGTACCTTTTGTTGGAACAGTAGCTTTGAGAGTCTCTAGTCCACAACACCACCTTAATTCACCCTGAGGTTATGAGGAATGTTTGACTGGATTGCTTTTTCAAAGACGTACAATACAGGGAAGCCAGTCAGAGTAGATGTCATATACATACATCAGTAACAAAATGCCCGGTAACAAAAACAGCCTGTTTTTGTTCTGGTTCTGAGGGATACAGAGACATCATGTAACCATAAAATATACCAGTGTTGTGTTTTTAAAACCAGATAAAAATAGACCCGAGGGAGAAATATATAAAAAAATGAGGGATATGGGCCCTTAAAAATATGATTTTTATATGTCCTGTATCCTGTTGTGTGCATTTACAGTGTATATTTGCTGTATTTCCAGGACCACCAGTCTGCTGTTAAGCAAGTGGAAGAGCTAAATGCTTTACTGCACAAACAGAAGCAACAACTTCAGCAGACGGAGCAGGAGTTAGAACAGCTCAGGAAGGCATGTACAGAAACTTGGACATCAGACAGGATATCTTTAATCACTGACATTTATTTGAATTTGAATCATGTTAAGAATAAAGGCCCCTTATAGTCATGCGTGAACACACCACAGCACACAGTGTGAACGGTGTGAAATTCTTTCTCTGTATTTAACCCATTCACCAAGTGAAGCAGTGGGCAGCCCACTTGGTGAATGGGTTAAATACAGAGAAAGCATTTCACATTGTGCACACTGTGTGCTGTGCTGTGGTGTGTTCACGCGTGACTATAAGGGGCCACTTTACTTTACTTTATGTAGTCAAATGGACTGTACCCAGTTTCATTCTGGTTTCGCACTCTGTAGGACACTTGTGTGACGCTAGTGCCGGGCAGAGCTGTTCCTTTATGGCAGTGATTCTAAACCTGAGCGTCACTGTGCTGCAGAGAGCTTAGCAAAGCAGTTGACCAATCGGTTAACAATGTATCAGCATCATATTGTTAGATGACTGCTAGAGGGGGTAATTTTTCATCTCCCAATGATTCAAGATGGTGCTGTTCCCTAAGATTTGGTGAATCATAAAGTGTCAAATAATTAATCATTATTTTATTATTTAAAATGTACTAAACACACGCATGTGACAGGATAGTGCACACAGCGAGAGATTTTTGCATGCACACACATTTATTAAATTAATGCAGCACATACTTATTCAATTAATATGGTTAAAGTAAATTATAATAATTATGCAGCTGAATTAGCAACTTAAGATGTGATTTTATCATTAATAGTGATTCATTGTTGTGGCAGAGGATCCTTACAGTGTTTTTTTTTTTTCTTTTCTTTTCTTTTTGCAGGATGCCCAGCAGAGCACTCTGTTGGACATGGAAATGGCTGATTATGAGCGGCTCCTCAAAGAGCTCAACCACCGGCTCTCTGAAAAGGACAGGCTGATTGAGGAGCACGAGGCCCTCATACAGGCGCAGAGAGACAGAGAGGGTAAACTGGTCCAGGAAATAGGTGAGACATACAGTTTTATACAGCAGTGAAGGTTAGCATTCCTAAAAAAAAAAACACATGAAACCTTGTTTGGTAATAATTACATCAAAGAATCAGAATCTGTGCTGCTTTGCTTTTAACACTGTGAATTTCAGGAACCAAATGAAGAAAAAAACAAAACAAAACATGGGAGCGCTTAATTCAGGAACTGAACTGATTGCTTGACATTTTGTGGGCAAATGCACCAGGAATGATTGAAATGACTTTATTTGACTCATTTTGTAAAAAGACAGTAAAAAGAAATATATTGTAATTACATAATATTTGGAACATGAAAATACCTATGTTTATAAAGGAATTTGAACATTAGGGTAAGTTTCATTGTGTGGTAAATGGGGAATGTTCTGTTTTGTAAACTTATTGAGAAAACTAGGAACTGTAAATGTGTTATTTCTGTAGTGATTTATAATAATTAGGAGGGCACAATCAGGATCAGTCAACTGATTTTTGCTCCAAACGTAATCGCTGATCTGCCAATTTATTGTTTTGATTTTGGCCTATTTTGCACTTTTGGTTTGTAAATAACATGAGTCAAGTTTGTACACTCACACTGTATTTGGAGGCTGCTGCTATGCCTAAATCAAAATGCTGTCTTACTTTGGATATGTTAAATAATAATAATAATATTAATGATGATAAAACAAAAATAAAAAATAAGCCATTTTGAAGTTGGGTCAAAACGATCCATACTTATTGATAAATAGTGATTTTTACTTATTTTAAAACCAGAAGCATTTTACCACAGCCTTCAGTAAAATCTTGGACAGTTTTTATTTGTGCCAGAAGGGAAAACCCAGTCCGAATTTACAGACCAGCATTTATCAGTCGAGACATTAATAGATTAAATGTTATCTTTTCATGCGTATCAGAGCTCAGGATTTCTTATCAGTTGCTTGCTCCTTTTTATACACATTATTGATTTTTTTGTTATTTTTTTTTATTGATTTTAAAAACAGTTTTAGATCAGTGCTTGCGCATATAAAAAGGAAAAAAACCCACTACATTTTATTTATCAGTTTCATGATAAAACGCTGATAAACGATTAATAAGAAAGACTCTAGTTTGATAGACAAAAGTATTCTCAGCTAAGACTACACCACATGAGCTCTTTTCTTATTTGTCCATCAAGTTTTCCTCACTCAGTGAGACAACTGGTTGAAACTTCTCTGGTAATAGGTGACTTTAATGGTACCACACATATTGGCCCATATTAAGGTAACCTTATTATTGGCCAAATAAAATATCAGCTGCACCCGAGTATTGATGCCCTCCCTTTGCTTGGTGCTTGGGTGGAGATGACTAAAGGGCGGGTATGTGCTCTGCTCACATCCCAGTTCATCACAAAAACAATCTTCTTTATGTTCATTTTTCTTCAGAGTCTCTGAAATCACTTATGGAGACTGGAGAGGAAAAGGCATCGAAGATGAAGCAGCTGTTAGTGAAGACCAAAAAGGATCTGGCGGACGCCAAGAAGGAAGTGAGTTCCTTGAGTTATGCTTTCCTCTTAAACTGAGCATACACTGTCAGGCTTAAAAAATAGAGAGCGTTGCACACTTACAGAATTTCTTGCCTTTTCTTCATGAGGGCATGTGTTGCCGGCCTCAAGCCTAGGGGTACCTGGGCTTGGTACAAACCAGGTTTCCCCTTAGTGGAAAAGAAAACGAGCAGAGATGTTATCAAACGTGTGTAAACCTCTGGCTTTAATTTATTAAACGTTCAAAGACATCTGATTAATATTGTAAGAAAGTGACAAAATCCCCAGAATGTAAAAAAAAGTTCAAGTTCAAGTGCAATAACAAGTCATGAAACTGAACAGTAAGGATCAACAAGTGTTCTTTACAATCTGATTCAGGTTTTCTTATATTTTTGGGCTCTATCAAAAGTTAATATAAGGTTATAAAGTTAATATCATATAACTATGACAGCAACATTGTATTAATTTGAAGTGGTGGCAAAAACACTTTCAGTTGAGCTTGAATCTCCGCTTTGACTACAAAATATGCTCTGACACAAAAGCAAAAATGTTCCCAAATACTTCAAGTACCAATTCAGGTGACAATACATGCAATACAAGCTCTGGTGTTCATGCTACTACTTCCTCACCTCCAGAGATTCTCCTCCTTCGTGCTCAGGGGCCTCTAAAGGCCAGGTGACCTCAATACTGGAAAGCTTGTGTGTTTTGTTTTAAGGTAACAGTATAAAATAAAACTAGAATGCATTTTCACAAGAAACTGTGAATTGTGATTGTGCGGTTGCTATGGTAACTGTGGTTGCTGCTAGGTGGTTACTAATGGTGCAGCAGTTACATTCTGGTACTTCTAACTTTTTAACTTTCTGTGGGGGAACTTTTAGAGGTGGACGTCTGGTTCCATTCGCTACCACTGTGAAGAATTCTGACTCGCAGAGTTTCTCCAGAAGGGAGCATTTCACACCAAACCCCCTCTGAACCTTTCTGTTTACTCCTTAAACACTTCATTATGGAGAGATTTTGGAAATTAGGTGGAGTTCCCCTTAAATGAATTGTTGGTCTGTGGGTGAGCTGGCTAATGCTAAATGAACAAGAAAAACCCAGCAAGAACATGGTGACACATATTTATTTATTTACTAACTCGTGACACATATAACTAATCTGTGCTTTAACATTTACATTTACTGCATTTAGCAGACGCTTTTAACCTTTTAAAGGCTGTTATCGTGTAGTGTAACTGTTTTTTGTGAAATTGTGTAGTATAGTACAGTTTCAAGTTGTGTGTTTCCTCTGACGTGCAAAGCCTGTGTTGTTCATTCCAAATGTTTCATCTGTACTTCATCAGATTCCGATTGCTCAGTTTCACCTCATCATATACAACACATTGCTAAAACGTATCATATTTGACATTTTTCACAAACACTTCATCTTTTACATTTCAGTACCTAGAAACTGCAAGCAATCATATCCAATTGGTATTAATGTTCCCTATAGAGATGCACAATTGAACAATGATGGAATATGATGGACAAAGTTTTAGTTTTTTGATGTAAAATTTTTGACCATGATTGGTTGTTTGGCAGGAAGCATCTCAGATGATTGTACAGTCCGCTTTGAAAGGAGAGCTTGAGGCCAGTCAGCAGCAGCTTGAGAATTATAAGGTAAGATTGTGAACTGTTTTGTGTTCCAGCATTTTTGTGTAATACCTTTTAAAGCTGTATGGGACAACCCCAGTCAGCCTTTTGTGAGAGGACTTCTGATTTAGGCGTGACGAGAGATAGGACTGCGCAGTTTACATATAGATATGGAAATATTCACCAAATACATTGCATATTTAGTGGACACTGGAAAGTTATTTACAAAGCAGACTTTGAACAAGTGTATTCTATGCCCACAAGAGATAGATTAGCCTTTGATGTAAAACATGGGGCTTTAACGAAGTGAAATTGTGGCGACAGTGTTGGTAAGTTTATTTATTTCGTTGTTTGTGTGTTTGCTTGTTTGTGCATGTGTCCTGTCTCAGATTCAGTGCAGCGACCTGACTGCAGATCGGCAGAGACTTCAGGACCAACTTAAGTCTGTGAATGACCAACATCAAAAGGCATTCAACTCTTTCCAGCACCAACTGACCACTTTACAGGAAGAGCTTAGCTCTAAAAAGGTACATACACTTTCTCCAATCACTTTGTGCTCCTGTTCGACTGTCATTCTGACTGTTGAGTATAGCACACAGTGCCTTTTAATGCAGTATTCTGATTTTCTATCTAAAATGTAGCCATTCAGACAAGACATGTTAGGTGTCTGAAGTGGACATTTTTTTGTTTAGGTAAAAGTAATGGAAGCTTACATCCCACCAATTTGTGTCATGCAGACTGCACGATTAAGGCCTCGTTCACACGGACGTCTGAATTAGGCGTGTTTCTGGCGTTCATTGCGTCAGGTGAGCGCGGACTAAACGCCGACCGTTTTTCTGTTCATTGGAGCAAATCGAAGCGTCCACACGGGCGTTCATCACCTGCGTTTGGTCGGCTGTGCATTCGGATGGCGTCAAATGCTGCACATCTTCCGAAATTCCGACGAACGCAAAGAAAATGTCGCTATTGCGTTTACATGGCGTTCGGTTGACGTTCTGGAGGACCGAATATGTCCCATGATTCGAGGGTGAACCCAGTATCGGCGGCGATGTTTGTTCCTTTCCTGTCTACGATGCCGTATCAGGAGGATTTTTTAAAACAAGAATGTCGATGCTTAGTTTTAACAAAAAATAGGGCACCAATGCAGAACTACCCACAAAGACGACCCACGTGTAAACACTTTGGACAGAGTAATTACTCCCCCCACAGGTAAATACACGAAACTACAAATTGGGCTGCAGGCTGGCGTTAAACAGTGTCAAACGAACGCCAATGTAACGGCTCACTGAAGTCAATCAAGCGCAGCTACAAAACACAACAAAAAACACGTATGGCGTTCAGAGCACGTTCATTTATCCAAGATTCAAATGTCCATGTGGACAAGGCCTTAGTCTGTATGACATACTACAAAAATTCTAAATTAAAAGTCTTTAAACACTGGACACAAGTAAGTTGCCTAGCTAAAAATGATAGGACCAACCATATTGAAACTGACAGAGATAACATGTTCATGAAGTACAGTGGTTAGTGCCAATCAGAAGTGTTCCAAGGAAGGACAATCATTAAACTGGCAACAGGGTAATGGTCGTCCAAGGCACAGTGATGCATGTGGGGAGCAAAGACCAGTCTGTCTGGTCCAATACCACAAAAAGTTGCTGAAAAAGTGATGGCTAAGGAAGAAAGGTTTCAGTGTACAGTGCATCGCAGCTTGCTGGGATGGAGCTGAATAGCCACTGACCAGTCAAAGTGCCCATACAGATCCCTTTCTCCCACTGAAAGTGCCTACAATGAGCAAGTGAGCATCCGAACTGCACCATAGAGCAATGGAAGAAGGTGGAATGGTCTGATAATCATGTTTTATTTTACATCATTTAGACGGCCAGGTTAGTGTGTCACGCTTACCTGGGGAAGAGATGGCACCAGGATGAGGAAGAAAGCAAGCAGGCAAAAGCATTCACGTGGATGTTACTTTGACACGTACCATCTAGCTAAACATTGTTGGAGACCAAGTACAACCCTTCATGGCAACTGTATTCACTAACTGCTGTGGCCTCTTTCAGCAGAATAATGCACCATGCCACACTGGAAAAATTCCACAGTCGGGGTTTGAGGAACATGACAAAGAGTTCAAGGTGTTGACTTGGCCTCCAAATTTACTAGATCTGATTTGCTCGGTCTGATTAATCTGTGGGTTGAGCTGGACAAGCTAGTCTGATCTATTTAGGTCTCCCCTCACAACTTACAGGACTTAAAGGATCTGCTGCAATGCCACATACCACAGCACATCTTGAGGTCTTATAGAGTCTATGCCTCAACAGGTCAGAGCTGTTTTGGTAGCACGAGGGGAACCTGCACAACACCGAGGACCAGTTTTAATTTTATGGCTGATCTTTATTTCTTAAAAAAGTAATTTGTTATACTGTTTTGTTAAGCTACAGAAAGTAATATTCAAATGGTTGTAAATCATTTTTGATTCCAGGCTGAACTTGAATCAACAGTGTCAGAGTTTGAGGGTTACAAGGTACGGGTCCACAACGTGCTCAAGCAGCAGAAAAATAGGAGCTCCACTCAAAGTGATAGGGAATTTTCTAAACAGGAGAGGTGAGAATAAGCTTCATTTTGTGTTCTTTTCATGACGAGTCATTGTTGTGTGTGTGATGTGAGGGCTGCAGTGCTATTTTCTTTCATTGAGGACAAACTGACTAAGCCCTGAAGACTGCTTTGAGAACAGTGGCTCTACCTGAAAGTGGTCTAAATTTGTGTTTTAAGTAGTGTAAAATTGGATACTCATTTCATCTCCAGTAGCCTCATCAAAGTTGGCAACCCTGGTATAGTTCATCACGATAAAGAGATATTCATTATAGCTAATTAACTACCAGGCTAACTAACTCTCACATTAGCAAGGACTACTGCTGACTAGGTAACTGCCTATAACTTGAAAAAGTGAAAATTATTACATTAGTTAGATTATTTGTTTAGTGCCATTTAACTTTTATCACTGTCTGTTTTTGATAAATCATTTGAAATTCTAAAAAACGTTTCTGCTGAACCTTTTACCAGTCTACTCTTGAGCTTGGAGACACCAATAAAAGATTAATTTTGAATGATTCATGAACTCAAAGTCTCCAAAAAAAGAAATTTTCACCACAGCTAAAATAATCAGTAGTAACCTATGTTTTCTATATGTACATAACTGAATATTTCTATGGTTGTAAACCATTGGCGTGTACATAAACTGATCACTAAGAGTCTCTAAAGGCTTGGTTTTTCTAAAATGAAAGCCAAACAAATTATAGTTTGATGTCCTCAATGATTAGAATTGATATATTTAGGGTAAAGAAACTAGCTGTACTGCTGATGTACTCACTCGTTCATACATGACTGGATGAACAGTGCATGTGACGAGAAGTTTTTTTTTATTTTTTATATTAAATATTTTAGATGATTAATCTGAATAACTCATTTAAATGTATCTCTGTCTGATGGTCAGGGAGCACATGCAGACGATGCTGGAGCAGGTGCGCTCTAAGCTACAGGAGAGTCAGCTGAACCTGCAGAGCAGCAGTATGGAGCTTCAGCAGCTTCAAACTGAACACGACATGCTTCTGGAGCGCCATAACAAGATGCTGCAGCAGACGGTCGCCAAAGAAGCTGAACTGAGAGAGAGGTAGAGCATCCCCTTTCACTGGCATACAAAGGAAAATAGAGAAGCTTTTTTGGGAGATGAAATCTAGGGACAGAGAGCACCAATCAGAAGTTTCCTACAGGATATCTGTTTCCTACAGGATGTCCCTGTTGAAATAAGATGCTTTTGTTATGCTTTTGTAATAAGAAGTTTTGTTATGCGCTGCACCCTTTTCTCTGTACTGGATAAAAGTAATTAAAGATGTAGTCTTAAACAGCAAGGTTAATAGATGTTGGCTCATAAAACATTGTTTAATTCAGTCTGAAAATGCTTGACAAATACTTGTTGCAAATCCCTAAATCTAAATTCAAAATGTGATGTTTATGATGATAAAACTAAGGTTGTGCATTGTGTAAAAAAAAAAAATAAAAAAAAAAAATAGTGTATCGTCATCTGACCTGAGTGACTTAAACATTTCAGAGACGAGACTGAACATATCTGGGTTGATTATATAACAAACTAAATATTATCTTGCTTATTTTCAAATCTCAGGGTGCTGTCCCTACATTCGGAGAACGTAGCACTGAAATCCGAGCACAGTCAGTCGGTGTCTCAGCTAACAGCACAAGCTGAAGCCTTGCGCACCAGTTTCAGGGAACAGTCGCACCACCTGCAGGAGGAACACCGCAGCACAGTGGAGACTCTGCAGCAGCAGATCAGCCGGCTGGAGGCCCAGCTGTTCCAGCTGCAAAAAGAGCCTCCCAACACTGGTAGTGTGAAAATCTGCCACTGTACCACCTCACTTTACATTCATCAGATTACTCAAATTTCTCTGATTGTACATATATTGACTGTTGATCTTTTTATGAGTTGTGATGAATTATGAAAGTATCCAATATATATTTAAAAGCATTAATTAACATGACAAGCTTTAGCAAGGCAGGTTTTGCAGGACCAAAAAGTACTGTACTAGTGAAACTCTGCAGTAGTCTTCAAGGGTAAAGGGGGCATTTTGCTGACGCTCTTATCCAGAGTGACTTACAATCATTAGTTACAGGGACAGTCCCCCTGGAGCAACTGAGGTTTAAGTGTCTTGCTCAAGGACACAATGGTCGAAAGTGGGGGGTTCGAACCTGCAACGTTGTGGACATCGGGTTCACAGAAAAGTATTTTACCCACTAGACTACTAGCACCCAAGGGTGAAGCTCTCCACCCAGTGTTCTGACACAAGTTTATTTCGCTGTTGTCATTCAATCATATTATTCCAGCTTTGTTAATTTAACTGGGACTTTGGCATTTACCTAGGATTTGGAGACATCGTCATGGCCGACTTTAAACTTAAGGCATTCATTAAAAGTAAATACAGATACTGCAGTGAATAGTCACGCACCACCCAAAAAGTGAATAAAAATATTAATTATATATTCATTTTTGAAGTCTAGAGTTATTACTGTTCTGTTGCAACACATATAGTTAACATAATGATTTCTATCATTATGTAATGTATAATTGCATAGTTAAATACATGGTTAGGTACAAAATGAATTAATTTACATATTTTATGCACACTGTACCCACAGCAAAAATGTTTTAGAATTCAGACAGAATTTCTCGGCTTGTTTATAATCAGTTAGAAGAGTATTTGAAATGTTTATACAGTGGGGACCCTAGAGAGTTATTAACAAATCACCTTTCTTGCCTTTTCCAGGTTCAGCCCCTGTGCAGCCAAGTAGAAAGCTCCAGTCAGACAGGAAGCTTACAGAGCTTCCTCTTTTTGACTCTCAGAGCATGGCTCGAGAGGAAGGGGAGGGAATGGAGACAACAGAAACAGAGTCTGTTTCCACGGCAGGTACCCCTCCACCCACCCTCGAGCAGCTCCTCACCTCTCCAGACCCCAAACAAGGTATACTTCTACTCATTTTTTCTTTAATAGGTGGTTTATTTTTGTTTGTTTCTAATGTTTATAGTCCTGTTTATAGGGAGTCCCTTGTCAAATACTAGTTTTGTTGATTTTGTGAAAATAAGTACACATTCTCTACAAAGAACATACCTACTCATATTTGATGTTGCATTTAGTGTTTATTTACTGAATTTAATCTATTGGAGAAAAAAAAACCCATAAATAGTGGCCTGTGCTTGTGGCCTTATAATCCATCTTTTAATTTTCCCCAATATGTTACACAGGTCATTGGACCAGGAGTGTTTAAACTTTTGTTCATGATTGTAAATATTTAATTTTGTACTTAAACACTGTTATTAAGGATGGGAGGAAGGCCAAATATTTTGATTATTTATTTATTAATATTTTATATGCATTACGCACAATAGACAAATAGATTACCTAAATACCTAAATACCTAAAGTTTTTGTTGAAAAGTCTGACAGCAAAATAAATTAGACACCAGCATAATATACCAGTAAGACTTCACTAAGACAAGACTCATAAAGTGAAATAATAAATAGCTGTTTATTTTTTTTGTCCCACAGAGGTGTATCACATACTATTACAATATTTTGGGTGAAAGAGTGGTACAGAATATAAAGAAATGCACACTCTCACTTCATAGTTTATAATTGCTATAGCTTATGGTTTGTGGATTTATTTATTTATTTATTTATTTTTAAACCCGGTCTGACTGGAAGCGAACAAATTGGCTATCGGAATGTAAGAATAATCATCGATATAAAAATTCCAAAGCAAACTGAAAGTACTTATTGCTTGGTTTGATTTGAGGTGACACAATATATGTTGTCCTAACAAGAAAACATGCTTTTTTAACCACAAGTTAAACCACAAGGGTGAAAAAGAAAAGGCGTAGGTGTAGGCAGGGGCGTCGGAAGCTTTTTTAATGTGGGGGGGACACACAGGTGGGGGGGGTCTGGAACAGGGGGTGATGAGGGGTTGGGGATGAGGGGGTGCACACGCTGTACTCTGCGTCTCACGTGTTTCCCCTCATACGAATCGCTGGATGGATAAGTGGGGGGAGATGAAGCGAATGATTTTTATAAGTGATATCAAGTGATATCATATAATGGTTAGTTTTACAGCTACAGTTTGAAACTAATTGTGTGTGTGTGTGTGTGTGTGTGTGTGTGTGTGTGTGTGTGTGTGTGTGTGTGTGTGTGTGTGTGTG
>JBBPCZ010023909.1:0-14220 GCA_037974445.1 Brycinus macrolepidotus
AAGGTCTTCAGGAGCGGCCCCTGCACTCCAAAAGACCTGAGCCTCCGCAGCAGGTACAGCCTGCTCTGCCCTTTTTTTGTAGAGAGCATTTGTGTTGTGAGTCCAGTCCAGTTTATTATTCAAATGAACACCAAGGTACATGTAGCTCTCCACAGCCTCACTGTCCAGACCCTGGATGTTCAGTGGTTGTGGTGGAGGATGTTTGTGCCAAATATACACACAAATATGTTAAAATGACAGTGACCAGACAAAGACTTCCAGGCAGGCTGGTTTATAAATAGAAAAGATAGAGATAAGCAACAGGTGATCAGTGTGACTAATTATATCAAGGGAAACAAGGTAACACAAACCATAAACTGGGTAACCAATGAAGAGACGGATTAACCTGAATAAGTGACATAAGGAGAATAACACACAGGTGAACCTAGGCAGCTGGTGGCCTAGTGGTTAGGGAGTTGCCCTTACATTCAGAAGGTTGGGGGTTCAAATCCCAACACTGCTAGCGTCATCACTGAGGTTCCCTTGAGCAAGGTACCGTTGCCTCACAGTGCTCCCCGGGCGCCCCTCATTGGCGGCAGGCCCCTGCTTCACTTGGTGAATGGGTTAAATGCAGAGAATGAATTTCACATTGTTCACACTGTGTGTTTACGTGTGACTTTAAGGGTTAATAAATTAAATAATAAGTGTTAAACTAAGACTGGTGAAACAGAAAGGGTAAAAGATAAACTCTGGTTTAGTAATCCAGTAACTAGGACTGGCAGGGCAGAAATATATATATATATGTGTGTGTGTGTGTTAACAGCCAAATGTGCATTTCATCCAAATCCTATGTTTGGCATATATTTGAATTGAAAATTGGATTATTGCCCTGCGGGTCCCTGTGTTCAGTGCGGTGGGACTGGAGATGTTGCCCCAATCCTGACTGACTGCGGTCTCCCATTCAGGAAGTCTAGGATCCAATTGCAGAGGGAAATGTTTAGACCCAGCAGTCTCAGCTTCTCAATCAGATGCGGAGGAATGATGGTGTTGAATGCTGAACTGAAGTCTATAAACAGCATTCTCACATAAGTGTCCTTTTTATCCAGATGGGTAAGGGCCAGGTGAAGGGGGTTGGTGATGGCATCATCTGTAGAATGGTTGGGACGGTATGCAAACTGCAGGGGGTCCAGTTTGGGTGGCAGATGTAACGTGATGTGCCTCTCAAAGCACTTCATGATGAAGGGTGTGAGTGTGACGGGACGATAGTCATTAAAGCAGGACACTGACGACTGACGTTGTTCTGGTAATCAATAAGGAAATGATACATTTCTCTGAGCTGTTTGTCCCTGCACACACACACGTCGTGCCACCAAAACCAAGCCCACCGACCCAAAATTATTTCTTGATGTATTTTAAATACACCTTCCTCTTTGTATTTATTTCCCCTGCCAATGAACAGAAACGAAAAGGCAGTTTTTCTTTAGTTGCAATTTCAGTGATTTTTACACTTTCTGTACCGTTTAGCAATAAAAAGTCCAGAACTGCTGTAGATAAAAAGGAGAATCTTGTGTCTTGACAGAATGTTCAGAATGTCACTGTTCTGGTGAAATGATGAAGTGATGGTTTTTGCTGAATGCCAAAATCTTCGTTTCCGAAATATGATTTATAAATTGATGATTGTTTCATGCAAACTTGCTTTAGGTATGTTTTCACACTAGAATGGGTGTCAAAGCGATGTATAACCTGCATTTATTTTGGGTGTCCGGTCTGATTCACCAAGGGCCAGTGTGGTTACATTGTTTTGAACAGTGAGATTTATTGATTATACTAAAAGAACCAGGTGCTCGGGCTTGGAATAAAAATCTACATCCACATTAACACTAGATTTTTTCAGTTGTAATATAATCTCAAAATAATTTATTTTTCTTTTTTATCTAGCGTGTTTATCATGCTTTTAATTTCTATTATCTATTATATAAAGATAATACATATATAAATATAGTAGAAATTAAAAACCTTTATTTGAATTTTCTTTGTATTTGGTGTTCACTAATTTCTAAAGCACTTTAACTGACCACAGTGTATGAAAATTGCTATTTAAATAAACTAGTTGTGCCAAAGTGTTGATATTGTTTTATATTATTCAGTGTAGAACAAAAATGAAATAGGTGCCTGTAGTTCTGTGAGATTGTGGTTAACAGTCTTTTTGCAAATTATGTTAAAGTCAAAAGGCATCAGCATTAAAACATACAAAAAGGAATCAGTACACATTATTGAGGCAATAATTTAATACCAGCTATCAGACAATTTTTACAATATTAGGTTGTTATATTATTATATTAAAGTTTATATCGACTTAAAAGAGAGTATTAGTCTAAAAAAGCATCACTAACCTTCAGCACAGCAGTTTTGAGAGGTAGAACTGAAATAATACTCTCCGTCATCGACAATTCAGATTTTCCACCCACACATGAAAACCCTTCACTCTCCTGGTGACACTTTACTTCACAGCCAGCAGAACATGATCAAAGATCTGTCTAGGTCTGAGCAATTTACCTTTTATGATTTATATTTATATAGTGTTTTTCCCCCAATGATTAAATTAATTAAATAATGAACAAATTAAATGATGTTACATTAACTATTAGGATTTGGATTGGTTTTAGGGGTTAGGGCCAAGGTGAGGATTAGGATGAGGGTTAAGGTTAAGATTAAAGTTAAGGTTAGGGTTAGGGCTAGAGTTAAGGTTAGCATCAGGAGTAGGGTTGGGGTAAGGGTTATGTTTAGGGATAAGGGTCAACGATAAGGTAAGGGCTAGGTTTAGGAAACAGGTTAAGGTTAGGTTTAGGTTTGGGGTAGGGGTAGTGCAGAGGAGATTAAGGCTAAAGTTAGGACCGATGGTTAGGACTAGAGTAAGGGTTAAGGTAGGGTTGGGATTAATGTTACTGTTAAGGTTAAGGTTGGGATTAGGTTAAAGGTTAGGACTACGGTTAGGGTTATGGTTAGGATTGGGATAAGGGTTATGGTTAAGGTTAAGGTTAGAGCTAAGGTTAGGAGTTAAAGATAGGGGTTATGAGTAGGGTCAAGGTTAGGTTTAGAGTCGGGGTAGGAGTGGGGTAGGGTTAAGATTAGGAATAGAGTTAGGGTTAGTTGTAGGGTTAAGTTAAGGGTTAAGGTTAAGGATTGGGTCTAGGGATTAGGGCTGGGATAATGCTAAGGTTAGTGTTAGTGTTTGGCTCAGGGGTAGGGTTAGGGGTTAGGATACGATTATGGTTAAGGTGAAGGTTAGGGTGAATGTTAGAGGGTAGGGATGTTGTTAGGGTTGAGGGCAGGATTAGGGTTAAGGTTAGGGTTAGGTTTAAAGTTAAAGTTAATGTTAGGGTTAAGGTTAGGGTAGCTTAGCATTTATAAACAAATGCTCCTTTTATAAATAAAGATGTATCTTCAGATACTTGTAGAATGTTCTTGCTGGCTTTCAAAAACATCTTGTTTTCTTCCTTTGCTCAGACGCTGTACTGCTGAGTGCCTGTTGGTCACTGCCATTAAGTAGATAAAAGCGTAATAATCCAGAGGATATGTAAATATGCCTGAACTGCCACAGTTACAGAATTGTGCTAATGCCCTCATATCTACCAGATGTTGCTCTGTAACTTCTTGTTCTGACAGTACTGACGCCATGTTTTGATTATTTGTTTTGCTTGTTTCACTAGGTTCACAATTCCATTTCACATTTTGGTCTCGAGGTGGGAAGTACAGTACAGTTGGGAGATGAACCTCTCTGATGGTCTTTCTAACACTTGTGAGCCGCACGTGTTAAGAAATGCTACAAGCAACATCCTTGGGATGGAATATATCACCTACCTGATCTATGCTTCGTTTTATATCTCTAACATTGTTATGGGCCTTCCCATCAATTCTTATGTCTTGTGGCTCATTTTAAAAGGAAAAGGAAATGGAATCAGGTCAGAGTTTTTCAGTTTCAACTTAACCTTTTGTGAGGTGCTCTTCTGCCTGGGCACTGTCTGCTTTGTTCTCAGACATAAATTTCCAGAGATCTTGCCTTTAGAAATGTTTGTGGGAGCACTTATCCTGTGTGGCCACCCCCTGTTTCTCTGCTTGATCTGTGTGGAGTGCTGCGTGGCGGTGGTCCATCCCATCAAATTCCTGAGGTGCAGACATCTGAAATACATGCTGGCGTCTTCTGCTGCTGTGTGGTTGATAGTTCTTGATTTTGGTGCATTCTGTACTTTAGTTGTCAAGTCAGGTCTCATGTTCTTGTTTCTTTGTGTTATCCTGACAATGTACTCGCTCCTTCTCTCCTTTTGCTGCTTTGCTACAATTAGAGCTCTGAAGTTTCCAGGACCAGGTCAGAAAGGGAAGGACAGAGCGCAGGCCAACCACATGAAGAGGAAAGCAATCACAGTCTGTCTGATATTAACAGTGGCCATGGTCATTCAGTTTCTCCCTTTATTTTTAGTGGGGTCTCTTTATGGCATTCTATCAAAGTTGTCCTTTGAGATACTCTGGAGCCTCTGTGGCATCTTTTCTTTCTTGGTTGGTTACATTCATCCTCTGCAAGGCATTCACAGGACTGGACATTTTCCACCTTTGTGCTTAAAGTGAATAATCTAATTTTTTTTTTTATTTTTTTTTTTAACACGATCAACCACAAAAATGCTGACAAAACAACATGACAAACATCTGAAAGGGTCCCTTTGCATTTGGGTAAGGGATTGTTAGTTAAATTGAGAATGGGATTATGTATTTTAATAGGGATTGAGAGTATTTGACTGTTTTTGAATTGGAAATTGGACTTTTATCTTGCATTTGAATTGGGAAAGGGAGGATTATCCTTTTCTTTGAATTGGGAATGGGATTTTTGGACTACATTTAAACTGGGAATGAGATTATTGGCCTATATTTGAATTAGGAAAGGGATTATTGGACTGGATTGAATTAGGAATGGGATTATTGGCCTGTATTTGAATTGGGAATGGGATTCTCGGGCTGGATTTAAATTAGGAATGGGAACATTTGACTACTTGAATTGGGAAAGGGATTAAAGTAAAATGGCCCCTTATAATCACACGTGAACATACCATAGCACAAAGTGTGACCAATGTGAAAGTCTTTCTCTGCATTTAACCCATACCACCAACGAGGGACACCAATGAAGCAGTGTGTGGGTACCTTGCTCAAGGATACCTCAGTGATGACACTAGCAGTGTTGGGATTCAAACCCACAACCTTCTGATTGCAGGGGCAACACCCTAACCACTAGGCCACCAGCTGTCCCAATTGACCTGAAGTTGATTTGGGAATGGGATTACTGGCATGCATTTAATTGGGAATGAGATTATTTGTCTGTGTTTGAATTGAGCTATTGGCCTGGATTTGGGAATAATACTATTTGACTGTGTTAGGAATGTGATTATTGCATGTATTCGTATTGGCAGTGGGATTAGTGGCCTGTATTTCAATTGGGAATGGGATTACTGGCCTATATTTGATTTGAGAATTGGACTATTAGCATGTATTTGAATTGGGAATGCTATTATTGGGCTGGATTTGAATTCTGTCGATACAGAACGTGCCAGAACCACTCAACCGAAGCACAAATGTCATAAATGTCCCATCAGTTGTTCAGCTCTGAGGAATTTACATAAATTTAAAGTTTCATTCTGCATATTGTAATGCATCAAACATGTTTAAATTGTTAAATGAATGGTAACTCTGGCACAAATGTGTTGGCAACTTCAACAGGTTGACAAACGTACTCCCTTAAAATTCTTTCAAAATAATTTGGACAAATACAATCTTCTTTTACATCTCAACATTTCTACATTTGTGTTTGGTAAGAAATTTATTTGCATATTTTGTGTTTGCCATTTGTTCTGAGCACATCACATAATGCTAAACTGTGGTCGGGAACAATCAAAGCAAGATTGATTATCCCTTTATTATTATATGGTGTTTTTGGAACTTATGTAAACTTGCTGGTGATTTTGTACATGTGTAATATTATTTATATTATTATATTTATCTTGTTTTGTATTTTCTTGTGAATGAGTAAATGTCATGTCTTTTGTGCTTGGTGTGTAAAATTACTTCTTGATGTATTTTAAATCCACATTCCTCTTTATATTTATTTCCCATACCACACTAAAAAATATTTTTTTCATTTGTTATATAATCTCAGACTGTTTCATTCTTGTTTAATTTCATTTCTCTTTTTTAAATATATTGTGTATCAAGGTTTATTATTGAATATTTAAAATATAAAAGATTTCTTTGTATTTTGTATTTAGTCATTTCTAAAGCACTGACCAAAGTGTATGAAAAGTGCTGTTTAAATAAAGTTGCTGTGCCAAACTTTGTTTATATTGCTTTATATTATTCAGTGTAGAAAAATTGATATAGATGGCTGAAGTCCTGTGAGATTGTGTTTAACAGACTTTCAGTGTTTAATAAAACACTGTCAAAATCTTACTCAATTAAAAAAATAAAAGTAAAATATATATAAACATAAAAAGTATCAACATTAAAACATAATAAAAGGAAGCAATAAACATTTATTGAGGCAATAATTTAGTACCAACTATCAGAAGAGTTTACATCAACTTTATTTCAAGATTATTAGAATAAAACATTGCTAAACACCAGCACAGACGTTTTGAGAGGCAGTTGACCAGGAAAACTGAAATAATATTTTATTAATATGATGTCATCAGCAATGCAAATTTTCCACCCACAC
Organism: Brycinus macrolepidotus; assembly: GCA_037974445.1. Taxonomy (NCBI): domain Eukaryota; kingdom Metazoa; phylum Chordata; class Actinopteri; order Characiformes; family Alestidae; genus Brycinus; species Brycinus macrolepidotus. The sequence continues at coordinate 6,734 of JBBPCZ010023909.1, forward strand.
ATGAGAACCCTCCACTCTCCTGGTGACACTTACTTTACAGCCAGCAGAATGAGATCAAAACTCCATCCAGGTCTGAACAATTTACCTTTTATGATTCATATTTATAGTGTGTGCAGTGACAGTGATAGTCAAGTGTTTTCTTTCCGAATGATTAAATCATTTTTAATAAAGAAGAAATTAAATGTTACAATGTCAGGGTTAAGGTTAATGTTAGAGTTAAGGGTTTTGGTTAAAAGTTAGGGTTGAGATTAGGGTTATGGTTAAGGTTAGGGTTAGAGCTAGTTATGAGTAGGGTCAAGGTTAAGTTCAGAGTCGGGGTAGGGTTAAGATTAGGAATAGAGTTAGGGTTAGGGATACGGTTAAGGTTAAGGTTAGGGTTAGTGGCAGTCTTAAGGGTAGGGTTAGGGGTTAAGGTTAGGGTTATGGGAAGAGTTAGGATTAGTGTTAAGGTTATGGATAAAGTGGGCTAGGGTTAGGACTAGGGGAAGGGATGGAGTTAAGGTTAGGGTTACTTCTAGGGTTATGATGAGAGGGTAGGTTTATTGTTAGGATTAGGGTAGGCTTAGTGTTAGGGGTAGGGTTAGGGTGAGCGTTGGGGTCAAGATCACGGTCAAAGTTAAGGTTAAGTTATGGTTAAGGTTAGGGTTAATGTTAGGGTTAAGGTGAGACTTAGGGTTAGTGTTTATCTTAGCGTTTCTTAACAAATGCACTTTATAAAGACAAAAGCAATTACATAGCGTATCTTTAGATACATGTAGAACATTCTTGCTGGCTTTCCTCTTTTGCTCAGTCGCTCTCCTGCTCAGTGCCTGCCGGTTATTGCCATCAAGTAGACAAAAGCACAATAATCCACAGGATGTGTATATACTCCTATACTGCCATACTCACAGAATTGTGCTGATGCATGCATATCGAAGAGGAAGTTGCTCTATAATGTGTTGTTCTGACAGTGATGAAACAATGTTTTGATTATTTGTTTTGCTTGTTTCACTAGGTTCACAATTCCATTTCACATTTTGGTCTCGAGGTGGGAAGTACGGTACAGTTGGGAGATGAACCTCTCTGATGGTCTCTCCACCACACAAGTGTTCAGAAATACTACAAGCAACATCCTTGAGATGGGAAATATCACCTTCGTGATCTACACTTTGCTTTACACCTTCAACGTCATTATGGGCCTTCCCATCAATTCCTATGTGTTGTGGCTCATTTTAAATGGAAAAGGAAATGGAATCAGGTCAGAGATTTTCAGCTTCAATTTAACATTTTGTGAGGTGCTCGTCTGTCTGGGCGCCGTCTGCTTTGTTCTTGCATATAAAGTTCCAGAGATCATGCCAGTAGAAGGGTTTGTGGGAGCACTTGCTCTATGTGGCCGTCCCATTTTTCTCTGCTTGATCTGTGTGGAGCGCTACGTGGTGGTGGTCCATCCCATCACCTTCCTGAAGTGCAGACCTCTGAGATACAGGCTGGCATGTACTGCTGCTTTGTGGGTGATAGTTCTTGGTTTTGGTGTATTCTGTATCTTAGCTGCCATGGCAGGTCTCATGTACTTGGTCATTAACATTATCCTGACCATGTACTCGCTCTTTATCTCCATTGTACTGTTCTGCTGCTTTGCCACGATTAGAACCCTGAAGTTTCCAGGACCAGGTCAGAAAGGGAAGGACAGAGAGCAGGTCAACCACATGAAGAGGAAAGCAATCACAGTCTTTCTGATGTTCACAGTGGCCATGATCATTCAGTATCTCCCTATATTTTTAGTGGGGTCTCTTTACAGCGCTCTATCGAAGTCATCGTTTGAGGTAATCTGGCGCCTCTGTGGCATCTTTTCTTTTTTTGTTGGTTATGTTCATCCTTTGCATTACATTTAGAGGACTGGACATTTTTCATTTCCGTGCTTGAATAAAATGTTCTGAAATCCCATTTATTTATTAAATTTTTACATTATCAAACAAAAAAGTATTGGAAACATTACATCACAAATATATGAAATATTCATAAAAAGTAAATGTTATGGAGATTATCTCTGTCACAGTTAATTATACCAGTTACTGTAAGTAATACAGGCTGCCAAAGGTGGGTTTCTGATTTTGGAACTTTGGCTTTTTGTTGTAGACCAAAAGGGCCAGAAAATAATAGGTTTAGAGCAGCTGCAGTTTGGTCAACAGATCTTTCATGTGACAACTTAAATCACCATTTGGTACACTGGAATTTATCTGACCCCACTGAAATTATTTCACATCTCTCCTTATGTACTTCTCTAGTGCAGCCAGGGACCTTTTTAGATTTCTTTTGAGACTGCTCAACTCTTCAACCATTCTGGCAACAATTAGCCACTGATATTTCAAGCTTAGCTGACAGAGACTTCACTTTAACACCTAACTTTGACGTATTCAAGCCTATCATGGATGCCTTTCAAAGGAACCTTCTTCTTGCTGCTCTTACAGCACCTGAGAAGATGTTGGTATGTCACTGGATTCCTCTTGGCTTGCCTGACCTTCTCTTGACTGCTCACGTACACATCTCTAGTATAAAAACCATGGAGAGGTGTTAATACTGCTTTTCATAAAGTTAAAACATCTATTAGCCATCTATTATTTTAAATGACATTTTTCTTTTTCTAATATTGTATGTATATGTTGTGGCACTTTCTTATGTCCGGGCACAAACACAAACACTGGGACAACTGATAGCAGGTGCAAATAAATGAATGGGGACGCTTGGTAGAGGGAAAAGGGTGTGAAGGAGGTACTTTCTACTCACGTAAAGGACAGGATGCTCCTCCCTGTTGAACACCTGTGACAGGACTGCCCACAGGTCGGTTTTGGATGAATCAGTTTGTACAATAAAAGGGCTGCTGAGAACTGGGGCCACTGTGAGACCCTCCTTCAGCTTCTGGAAAGCCCGTTCTGCTGTTTCAGTCCAGTGCACCCTCTCCAGCTTGCCCTTCTTTGTTAAATTTGAAGGGGAGAGGCTATGGAGGAGAAGTTAGGCACAAATCTACGGTTATAGACCACCAGCCCCAGAAAGGCAAGCACCTGCTTTTTGTTGGTGGGGTGGGGCCAAGACCACACCTTCTTGATCTTCTTCTCCTGTGACTTTAGGAATACCCACCGAATGTGGTCCCCAGGTGGAACTTCCAGGGGTTTGCAGTGAGGCCCACCTAGCTCTTCTGAGGAGAGCTGCTCTGGTTGCAGCCATCATTGTGCAATTCACAGAAGCCGGTCCACCTGCACTCAAGGTTCCTGATTGGGGCAATAAGACCAGCGAGGAAACTCCAGAGTGGGACAGAATATCCAACTTCATGGTTCGCAGCCTCCTCCTCTGTCAGTGCGTTGCTGCAGGAATGCTTGGGATGGTCAGTGGTCAATGTCCATGATGCCCACATTCTCCACCACTGTGGCATTTTCTTAAACCCGGGCACGAGCATTGATGCTGGGACGACTGATAGCAGGTGCAGGTGTTTGCTTACAAATAAGTGAATGGAGAGGTGTGGTAGAGGGAAAAGGGTGTGAAAGAGGTCTGGTGTAGGGCAGTGAATGGTGTAGGGTGAATGGTGGCTGGAGTAAGCTGGGTGAAGTTTTTAGGGAGGAAGCTGGTAGTTCTCAAGGCTGAAACTGTGCATTTTATCCTATTTCTGTTACTAGGCACTTTCCTCTTGTGTACAACCATTTATTAGTGTGTGCATTTTAAGGTTTATTAATGTGATTGCATCAGCGATCACACTATTGCTCTTTCTAAGTTTTCTTTTTATTAATCATTTTACAGCCAAATTAGGCGCTGCTTCTCGTCCGAGCTCGTGCTGAATGTTGGGACTGCTCCAATGTCAAAATGTCCATTATAATCTTTAGTTGTGTGCTTGTAAAAATCTTAGTGAATGGATGATCAGGGGCAGAGTATTGATCCTTTAAAAACTGGTCAAGAGACATTTGAAACATAGTTGGAGAGCGAGAGAATGGTTGAAAGACCTTTCAAATATCTACAATAGAGTGTGTCGTACAGATGCCTGAGAAAAAGGCGAAATAATGAAACGCAAAGAAACAAACACGGAGCAAGACACACGGCAAGCTCATAAAACAGATTTCAGCACACTAAAGCTCAGATCATTAAGAAAAATAGACGTTTGTCTCTGCTTGGTGTGATTGACTTAAAAATAAACAGCCAATGAATTCAGCTAAGCGTTCAACTGCCCTTAACCATAAATGGCTTTGTGAGAGGTAGCAAGTGGAAATGTATTTTCTATGCATGCCCCCCGATGGTACCGGCCCCTGAATCAGAACATTGCAAGTTCAAAACCACAGTGCAAAGAAATTTGTTTTGTTTTAACCCATAAAACCTATGTTTGATTGTCTCCAAACACCGGTTTTATAGCAACCATGCAATCACATTTCACATTTTCTTGCAGAAATGCATCTAGTTTCTGATGCACCATCAGTAAATTTCAACTGGAACCAAAATAAGCATGGTCGAGTCCTTTTGAGAACGGGATGAATGGCATTCATTAAACTGGGAATGGGATTATTGGCCTATATTTGAATTGGGAATTGGTTTGTTGGCATGTATTTGCATTTGGATTGAGATTATTGGCCTGTTTTTGAATTGAGATTGGAATCATAAGCCTTTTCCTTGAATTGGGAATGGGATAATTGGCTTGTATTTGATTTGACAATGGAATTATTTGATTGTATTTGACATAAGAATTGGACAATAGGCCTTTTTTTGAATCGTGAATGGGATTATTGGCCTTGAATTCTGTTGAACTCGGTTGAACCGAACATGCCAGAACCACTCAACTGAGTCACAAATGTCATAAAGGTGGAGTCATTTTTCCAGGACTGAGGAAGTTATACAAAATATTAAGGGTTCAGTGTGCAGATTGTGAGGGACTGCCCGATGCATCAAACATGTTTAAATGTTAAATGAATGGTAGCTGTAGCACTAATGTGTTTATAACATCAACAGGTTGACTAACCTACTTTCTTAAAATGCTTTTAACATTAATTTGGAGAAATACAATCTTCTTTTATATCTCCATGTTTCTACATTTGTGCTTGGTGCAAAATTTATTTGCATGTTTTGTGTTTGGCATTTGTGCTGATGCTAAACTGGACCCACTTTGTGGTCACACCTGTTTTTTGGGAACAATCAAAGCAAGACTGATTATCCTATATTTATTATATAATGTTTTTGGAACTTATGTAAACTTTCTGTTGATTTTGGTAATGTACAACATTAGTTATATTGTTATCATATTTATCTAATTTTGTATTTTCTCATGTGTGAGTAAATGTCATATCCTAATTCTTGATGTATTTTAAATAGACATTCCTCTTTGTATATTGTGTTCCCAATACCAGTGAACAGGAACAAGAAGGTATTTTTCCTTAGTCGTAATTTCAGTGATTTTTACACTTTCTGTACCATTTAGCAATAAAATGTCCAAAATTGCTGTACATATAAAGGATAATGTCGTATCTTCCTGGAATGTCTTCGCTCTGGTAAAATAATGAAACGATGTTTTTTTTCGTTCTTCGTGTTCAAAAAATGTTTTATACATTCTTGTGGGATTCATGCAAACTTGCTTTAGGCATGTTTTTCCATCGGAATTACTGCAGAAGTGATTTATTACCTACATTTATCTTGGGTGTCCACTCTGATCCACTGAGAGCCAGTGTGGTTACATTGTTTTGAAAGGTGAGATTTATTGATTATACAAAGAGAGCCAGATGCTCGGGCTTGGAATAAAAACCTACATCCTCTACTAAAACAGACTTTTTTCTGTTGTTAAATAATCTCAGACTGATTTATTTTTGTTAAATTTCATTTCCTTTTTTAATACATTTTGTTTATCAGGTCTTAATTTCTATTATCTAATGTATATTTTTTTATGTACAGTGTATAAGAGTGCGGCATAAATAAACTTGCTGTGCCAAAGTGTTTATATTGTTTTATATTATTCGGTGTAGCTCAGTGAGATTGTGCTTAACAGAAGTGTCAAAATCTCACTCAATTTAAAAAAAAAGTGTGACACATATATAAACATCAAAAAGTATCAAAATCAAAACTTACTAAAAGGAAGCAGTAAACATTTAAACAAATTGCTGAGGCAATAATTTAGTACCAACTATCAGAAGAGTTTACATCAACTGTATTGAGATTATTAGAATAAAAAAAACACCAGCACAGGAGTTTTGAGAGGCAGTTGAAGAGGAAATTGAAATAATATTTTATTAATATGATGTCATCAGCAATGCAAATTTTCTACACACACATGAGAACCCTCCACTCTCCTGGTGACACTTTCTTTACAGCTAGCAGAACAAGATCAAAGCTCTATCCAGGTCTGAACAATTTACTTTTTATGATTTATATTTATAGTGTGTGCAGGGACAGTTATAGTCAAGTGTTTTCTTTCTCAATGATTAAATCATTTAATTAAAGAAGAAATTAAATGTTACAATAACTTTTAATGTTAGGGCTAAGGTTATATTTTGGATTACATTTGGGTTAAGGTCAGGATTAAGGTTGATGTTATTGTTAAGGGTTATGGTTAAAGTTTAGGGTTGGGATTTTGGTTATGGTTAAGGTTAGGGTTAGGGTTAGAGCTAGGGTTTGGAGTTAAAGGTAGGGGTTATGAGTAGGGTCAAGGTTAAGTTTAGACTCAGGGTAGAGTTAAGATTAGGAATAGAGTTAGCGTTAGGTGTAGGATTAAGGTAATGGTTAAGGTTAAGGACTGGGGCTAAAGGTTAGGGATAGGGTTAAGGTTAAGGTTAGGGTTAGTGGCAGTCTTAAGGGTAGGGTTAGGTGTTAAGGTTAGGGTGATGGGTAGAGTTAGGATTAGTGTTAAGGTTACTGCTAGGGTTATGATTAGAGGGTAGGTTTATTGTTAGGATTGGGGTAGGCTTAGGGGTAGGGTTAGGGTGAGCGCTGGGGTCAAGGTCACAGTCAAAGTTAAGGTTAAGGAGGTTGCTCTATAACGTGTTGTTCTGACGGAGATGACACAATGTTTTGATTGTTTGTTTTGCTTGTTTCACTAGGTGCACAATTCCATTTCACATTTAAGTCTTGAGGTGAGAAGTACAGTACAGTTGGGAGATGAACCTCTCTGATGGTCTTTCCACCACACAAGTGTTCAGAAATGCTACAAGCAACATCCTTGAGATGGGAAATATCGCTTTCCTGACCTTCACTTCGTTTTACGCCTTCAACATCATTATAGGCCTTCCCATCCATTCCTATGTCTTGTGGCTCATTTTAAAGGGAAAAGGAAATGGAATCAGGTCAGAGTTTTTCAGCTTCAACTTAACCTTTTGTGAGGTGCTCGTCTGCCTGGGTGCTGTCTGCTTTGTTCTCGCATATAAAGTTCCAGAGATCATGCCAGTACAAGCGTTTGTAGGAGCACTTGCTCTATGTGGCCGTCCCATTTTTCTCTGTTTGATCTGTGTGGAGCGCTACGTGGCGGTCGTCCATCCCATCACCTTCCTGAA
>JBBPCZ010023919.1:0-14220 GCA_037974445.1 Brycinus macrolepidotus
CACATTCTCAAATGTGAACACAATGTACCTTGACATGTAATTTGAATTGATTATTTTTTATGAATGAACCAATGATCCTAAATGACTTAAGAATAATAGAATAAAATCTTGTCGCATTTACATGAACAGGAAAAAAAAAAAAAATATATATATATATATATATATATATATATTTAAATATTTATGTATACCATACATATTTAAGTCTTTGTTTATTGTTGATTTGCTGTTTGATGTTGTCCTGCGTCTACCTGTGTATCATCTGTAACCTCGTGTGTCATTAAGTCCATGTCTGTTCTCTGTAAACTTCACAGTGTAAATTAACTGTAGTCCTGTCTGAACTATTTGAACGTCTGTTAGTAGCTTCGTTGAAACGCCTCTTAAACCCTGTTGTTTGGATTATGCATGTTTGGCTGGCGTTGTTCTCCTTTTTTTTCTAACCTCTTTTCTTTCATTGTGCTTATTTTCATGTTTTATTTTCCTCATTTTATGGTTTATTTAATGAATTTTGTGAACACTCACACATACATCCAGTCTCCGATGGCTTCAGTCCATCATTACATACAAACAAACATAAGTACAGCAAAACATAAACAAACATTTTTGATTGTAAAGAGTTATTATGTGTTGGGAGAAGAATACATTTAGAAGAGCACTGGCTTCGTTCTCGATTCTGTGATACCCTTCAGCCATTGCATGGATTTGTTTAATTTCATCAGCACCACCTAACTAAATTTAATGAAGGACATACAGACAGAGCATAGTGGGTTGCACTGTCACCTCACAGCAAGAAGGTCCTGGTTTTGCATGTTCTGCCTGGGTTTCCACCGGGTTCTCCGGTTTCCTCCCACAGTCCAAAGACTGGGATGAGCTCCAGCACCCCTGTGAACCTGATTAAGGATAAGTGGCTTGGCTGAATGAATAAGAAAAGGGACAGGTTGGTATTTTATAAATGATATGTATGTGTGAAATATTGCAATTATCTTGCTACATATCAGAATTGTGATATGGCTTGCAATATATTAAAACAGAAATTAGTACCCTTGATGGAAGAGGATTATAGTGACCTGCGTTTTTTTTTTTACTTGAATTTATCAGAATTTTGAATATCAGCTGCACAAAATAAGCCAAAGTGTAATTTTAATCCTCATTTGGATAGCTCAGAACTGTATAGCATTAATAGTTAGCAAACAATAACACAAATGATATTATAATTAACAGCCCTCATTCACAGCGTTGATGTTCGTGCAAACAAGTACAACTGAAACATGTAGTTGATAATTAAACATGTGGATTCCTGCGCTTGTACTGCAGCCGGTGCTGGTGGAAATACTTGTTCCTGCCACTGTCGGTTGTCATGAAGTCAGGCCAGTGGAGGTGCTACTGAGATTTCACTGATTTCATACCACAGCAGATAGCAAGCAGAGATAATTGTATGCAAATGGCTTAGTCATGGGTTCGAGGTGCACGTGGTGTATTTAGTAAAGAGGCATTCCTCGCGTGCTGTTCATTCTGGTGCTCACCAGCGCTAGTGTCAACCAGAGTTTACACGTCAGGTGTTCAAGAGTTCTAGCTGAAGAACTCTTGAACTCTGCTGAAACCCTCACCTAACCCTTAACTAACACAAAAAAACAGTCTTATATGTGTGTGATCTGATAGGGCCCTGGTGGACTAACTTCGTCTTTGGTAGAATCTTAGTCTTCTAACAGCTCATAACTTTAAGTCTAGGCCTACTAGTATGAGGGTCATGTTTTCTTGTGGACTACAAAGCACAGATGTACAAGATGCTAGATTCTATATTCTTTATTTGTCGCATACTTTCACATTTAGTGAAATGTGCCCCTGAGTTGACCCTAAAGACCATGCAATAAAGTTATCAAAGAAATGTTGAAAGTCTAAAATAAGGTAATAAAAATATGCAGAAAAAAGTAAATCCCAGCAAAACAAATATTGCAAACGTTACAAACAGAAGCAAGATGTTTACAGTGTGTAAAATGTAACAGAATAGGAATGTCTGCGCTGTAAAGTGCAGTGTGCCAGTTTGCTGGTTGATGGAGACTTAAATGACAGACAGCAGGTGAGATCCATTAAGGTGGAGAGTTCAGTTTGTATTATGAACAGTAAAAGTTGGGGTATTGTGTCTTGGTTAAGGAGTCTTAAGGCCTGAGGATAGAAGCTCCTCCTTAAAAACCAACATGCTCTTAAAAACCATTGCGCTGGGTAGGAGCGTGTGAGTGTAAATGTAAATGTAAGTTGTGCAGTGACAGTCTGGACTGTAGGGCTAACACTTAGATGATTGTGCCACTCAGGAGCCCAAAGAATGGACAACATACCAGTACTGCAGTTATGCTGCATATTTTGATTGTGACAAGCCCTGCAGTATATCAGAATTAAATTGGTAATTCAATACTTTGACATGGTTAAAGATTGGCCTGCGTTATTTTGACCGAGCTCATTTGCTTTTGTTGGATGACACGAATCCCTCAATTGGTTCTGATGCTCACGGCATGCAGTAAAAATCAATTGGTTGATTTGTTTGTTGCAGCCTTCTGGGATATTGGTAATGCAAAGGTCAGAAGTTCAGTGTTGTGATAACAGTTAACAAAGAATTTATTGTGCAGCCCTAGATAGGAAAGGAGCCTACAGAAAAGTTCCCAATTATTTTTTGAAAAGAGACCCTCCTGTTCTGCAGTGTTTTGTCTAAGGAACACAACGATGACTTAGATTGGGACACAGATAATAAATGTGTCATTTAACCCAGCATGTGTTCCTGAGAGTACGACCTGTGAGACTGATGACTAAAGTGTAGTTCTCCTCAGCTTTTCTTCTGTGAAGGAAACAACGCCGACTGACTCTAATTAGGATTCTGTGGGTGGCAAACAACCTTGCAGAACATCGAGGAGCACGAAAGAGGCTTGTTTAAACGACCACCTGAGGGGGCTGATCTAAAACCAGTTCTCATACCACGATCAGTCAAATACTGGACACCAAACTGGCCTTAGACCAGCAGCCAAGGGCAGAGTACACTGGCTGAAATTCTCCTCCATGCTGCCTGGCAAAGCCTGCTCACCCGCGCTAGTAAAATCGGCGTGGTGGGTGATATAAATGAGGATTAACGATAAGTGGAGTACTGCACTTGAAATAACTGCAGTGATAAGGGTAATAATAGCAGGTCTAACAATAGCAGTTTGAATGGAGGCTCACACTAAAGCCTCTAATAGCAGAATCTGCGTAGAGTGTTAATGACTGGTGCTTTATCTCACGGTAAACACAGGGGTTTTAGAGCGGAGCGCTAGGCCTGTCACTGCCTACTGCCACGTATTAGAACTCCATTAATGGAGTAAAGTGCTGATTTTCATAGCACGCGAGCTCTAGGGAGTGTTCACTCCTTCACCTCCAGCACACTGCCCCATCTCTCTTTGTGAGTGTCCAACCTTCTATTTATTTATTTGTTTGTTAAAGTAGTAATGCTTCTGTGGGATTTAGCTTTACTTGTCTCACATGTAGGTTCATGGAAATGTACCAGAGTCATGTACTGTGGGCATAGTACAAGAATATACTCCAGAAAAAGTAATTTCAATAAATAGTGAATTTTGTAATGAAATAACAGAACAAATAAATTAAAAACAGCATTTTACAGAGAATACACTTCTTGTACATGTTAATTACTGTTATTTGATGAGTTTCACATATTTGAAAAAAAATAACACATGGAATGTAGCCTGTGTTATGTTATGGCATAGAAGGTATTGCACATCTTTGCAATTTTTAAAATTATTTTTAATATAGAAATTCAGCAAATAAATTGAAATTCTGCACTAAAATGAAAATATCTTATTTTATTTTGTTTCCTGTACCAGAGGTGTACTTATTTCCATTATTTTTAATTCAAATATGTAATTTGGCCCAGGGTGTTCAAACTTTCGCACATGACTGGAAATGTATGACTATAAAGGGGTCCCAGCACCCTGTAGCTGCAGGTAAGTGACAATGCAAAAACGGGAGAAAAAAGGTTTAGTCAAAAAGTAAAATGTAGAAGAGTGAAGAGCTATCTAACTGTAAATCATCCCTGTGCATTTATGAATATGAGCTTCGACTGTCAGCTGTGGAGGAATCTACTCTGTTACACTGCATTACAACCATTTCATGCCACACAGATGGACCGCCATACAGTAATATTTTCTTCCTTTTAACTATTACCTCATTGTTTTAAACTTTGGGGATGAGTCATATTTAGGCTAGATCAGTTCATATTGTTGAATCATCCTGTCCGTTTGAATTATGTGCTATGAGTTACCCTGTGACATTGTCTTCCTGACTGTTTTTGGGTCTGGTTTTGGACTTTGGAATAGTGTGCTAACATGTGTGCTTAGTGGAGGGCAGTATGACGACATGTTATTGTTATCATGATAAATGACACCACTGTACACTTTTCTGAGTATATCACTGGTATCCCCAGCATTTCTGTAGGTATCATAAAAAAGACATTTGGATTATATAGAGCCTATAAATAACAACTACCAGCAATAAAGGAGCAATAACAGGTAGCTGATAGGATAACAGTCCATTATGCCATTTTTCAAAAATGTGGCACTACTGTTTTGCTGGTGCTTTTTGTCATTCCAGCTTGTTCATGAACCTTGGCATAGGTACTTTAGTTATCACTGCTCTAGACATTTCAGTGTTTACTCTGCTCATAATATAGCTGATCCAATGTATCCTGCTCGCTCAGTCATTAAAAAAGGAACTGAATGTCCCAGAGTTTACACTATATATAAAATAACAGATTATTATTTTCTTTATTATAATAATTACTATTACTATATGTTTTTGTATGTTATGTATTTTTGTTTTGACACTACCATGAATGATCCATACTGTAAAGAAGAGATGTAACTTTGCAGCAGATTACTGTAAAGAATGGTGCATTCTGGGAGAAACAGGTCCAGTGTCCAGAACTGTAAATTGCTGACAGTAAATTACTGTAATTGTACCCTAATATCTTTACTGTGCTGTTTTGCCAGCTTTGTTATGGTAAGACCTACAAACCTATTTCAAATTGATCTACATGAACAGATTTTTCCATGAGGGAATGAAGTTTCTCACTTGCTTTGTCGAATTCTTCCACATCACCAACATTTTGAGTCAAGCCTTATGCAGACGCTTGCCAACAAACAACACGCTTGGCTAGATTTAACTCGATGCACAACAGGATTACAACATTCTTCTGCAGTGAGGGCGTGTTTGCATATAAAAGCGAAGGAAGGCAACATTGAGTATGTTGTTCACTTCCAAAAGTATTCTGCACCGGAATGCCAGCTTGTCCGACCAGTCATGTGATTTTCAGCTTTGCTGGCCCAACTGTGTATTTTACTTGCCTCGAGCAGTCAAGCAGTTTTTATTGCTGAATCCTGCAAGCTCTGCTTAAGGGTAAACTTGGGTGTGTTAGAGCAAGAAAAACACTGAACACTGCGAGTTGGGATGAACTGGGAACCTGTATCATCTATCTATCTATCTGTCTCTCTCTCTGTATACATACATATATATATATATATATAGAGAGAGAGAGAGAGCGAGAGAGAGAGAGAGAGAAAGAAGCTAGATATATGTGATGTGTGTGTGTGCGTGTGTATGGATGATTACTCACTGTGTATTCACTCTGCTCTACCTTGTTAAATGACTGCATTGGGTTTTAGTGACTGTGCCGTATTTTGAGACAGTTGAGGGTCAGGATTTCAGGCTGGTACCTACAAAGGAGTCCATGACGCCAAAGCCACCAAGACTGGGATGACATCATCTCAGTGTCTAACTTGTGGATTAATTTTGTTTTTCTTTGGCTGAGGGAGTCTAAATTGCTTGTTTAATCCAAGGCTATTTGTGTTGGTAACCTAAACTACTCCAGCCTGAGTCCGATGGCAGTTTAACCCCTTTTAACTTCATTACGGTGAAAAAGTCTTTGGCATCGTGTCTTGGATTTATTGGCAGCTTGCAGTGCAGCTTGTCCCAGAAGCATGGCTCAGCTCCAGGTGTTGAGTCCTCTGCTGGAGACCCTGCTTTGTGTGTTTGTGTAAACGATACATCATGTTCAGACTGTAGCCACGTGAACTGTCACATGCATTACTGTGCTTGACTGACCTTGCGCTTGTGACGGGCAGTCTGTGTGCAGTCCGAGAACGCATTACAGTCCGACTGCTCAGAATACAAATGAGAGGGGATGCGCTGGGTGGAAAGCGCTTTGTAGAAGTGATGTAACTGTATTGATTGAGCCATTAGATGCCATTAGCTCAACATTTTCTGTATCATTAGGTATTATCTTAAAAGGTGAGATAAATGCACCTAGACTATTAGTCTTTTTACAGTGCCCACGAGAAACCCCTCATTCTTATATGAGGGTCTTATCATATTTATTCTCCATTTACCATCCATGATAATTTGCTGCTCCTCACGTAGGATTAGGGTCCCCCAATATAGCGTTTGAGTCGGTATTTAGGCCTCATGGATTTTCGGGATTGTGGCTTGGTATTGGAATTCAGTACTTTAATGATACTGAATGAAGTACATGGATAACACAGAGTTTAGAAAGTTTGTGTGCCATTCTGTACCAAATGTCAGTACCTAAGTATGTAGTAAGTAGTCTTATTAGTGTCAGGGAGCCAATTAGCATGCCTACTTCAAAATCTGGACTGGTGATTGGCTGTATAAGTTATGTACTGTAAGCATGTTATTAACATCAGCAGTGTGTTGCAAGTACAAATACGCTTGGAAGCAGTAGCAAATAGCAGCAGTTTCTCTAAACACTCCTGCAACACAGGCTTCAAAATGACAAAACACTGGGTAATTGGGTACCACTGTATGACTGGAAAACGTGGAGGTCGTTTTGTAGTTACAAAAAATCTTAAATCAAACAGTTAATGCCAAAACAGAATTAAAATGAGCTATTTCTTTTTTATTAAATATATATAGGAAGTTGGCATAAATGGGGAGGTATAACGCAGCAGTTCAGAAGAACCGGCTATGGTGGAACTGATTTACCTCTAGCCCAGGCTGTATATTCACACAGCCTATCCGTGACTCTGTATCTACTGCGCTGTTACATATTCTATTCTGTTCTACATTTGGGCTAAATGTAAGCCTGCAATGTCCAGCTCCGCCGGTCTGCAGTCAGCAGTCAGTACTGGTATGACTGGCTGCTCAGAGCAAATATTGTAATTGTAAAACTTTTTTTCAACATAGTCATATTCAATCAAACTGTAAGTATGTTGTTATACAGCAGTGTTTAAAGCAGCAGACTAACAGTGGTGATTATAGCAGCGGTTATGTTAACTTGCTGCAGCTGTGCAAATCAACATTTAAATGTTTTTAAGCCTAAATGACAGCTCATTTTGCTGTTTCATTGCTGCAGATCAGAAGGGGCTAAGTGTTTTATAGGTGTTATTAGCTATTAGTTATTCATTGGTTAGCCCTCCCATCAAATATTGTGACCAGCCCTTGCCGGATATACAGAAACAGAACTTTAATATATGTAAAGAAAAATGTTAATTAAAACAAGGTAAACAAAAAACTACCAGGATTTAGCATCAAAGTATTGGTATGTATGGACATTTTTTGAACAATACCTTGTTGTAAAATATGATTTTCATTGTAATGATCAGGCACCTCTAATGTGAGAAACTGTTTGATTCTGAGGATTTAATGGCCAAACTGCTAAATCTGCACACGAAACAGTGTAATGATGAAATGACCAGGAGAATAACGTTATCACACGCACGTGCACACACACACAAACTTTCTATATAGCAAGCCAAGTTTTATATCACACATTTCATATAATGGCAATTCAAAGGGGTTTGCATAAATTAAAGCAAAAGAAAAACAACCTAAAAATATAAGAGGCAGAGTGCTTAGGTGTAATTAAAATAAAAATAAAACTTTCATTTAAAATAATAAATAATACAGTATTACTCCAGAACGATCGCTTAAATAACCTGTGAGGAATAAAACATTCCATGGGTCTATTAATGTAGGATGAAGTAAAGTAAAGTGGCCCCTTATGGTCACACGTGAACTCGACACAGCACACAGTGTGAACAGTGTGAAATTCTTTCTCTGCATTTAACCCATTCACCAAGTGAAGCAGGGGGCAGCCACCAACGAGGGGCGACCGGGGAGCAGTGTGTGGGGACGATACCTTGCTCAAGGGAACCTCAGTGATGACACAAGCAGTGCTGGGATTCAGACCCACGACCTTCTGATTGCAGCGGCAACTCCCTAACCACCAGACCACCAGCTGCCCAAATTCCTAGCAGATTCACCTTTCTCTAGTAAATGGAAGCCTCCATTACAAAATACTTTGAAGAAATTTGAAAATATAGTTAAAAAACGTTTTATGTAAGTACACTAAAACACCTCTAATGTAGTAATTAGTCAGCAGAATAACAGGAAGAGACCTGATAAATAATAAGAAAAAGAGATGAACAGAATGAACAGAAAGGAAATTGCTAGGAATTCCTAAAAGCCCTTACCCATAGCCCTACAGTATTTATATTACTTAGGACTTTGTGGGCCAGTTTAATTCAGATCCTTGACAAAATTAGATTTTGAGGGTTAGATTTCCAGACATAGATTAACCATAGTCTTGACTGAATTGCAGTGCCAGTGGAAATCCCTTTTAGTCCAGGCTTAGGCTTCATGTAGCTCTGGGAAACTGGCCCATGATAGTGAAACACTATTGGCATTGCGGTTTAGTTCAAGACTTGACTAACTGCCCCATGAGTTTATTTGAGCTCAAGAAATTGGACCTCTTACAGCTGTCTTATCAATAAATAAAAGCACAATTTAACTGAAACTATTGCTAATTATTTTACCCTAAGACATTCGATCAGGTGATATTAACGGTCATTAATTTTTATTTTTGTGTCTGTGAATTTGGCATCACTAATAACAGCCTGGCCCTAGTCGACATGCGGCTTCAGGCCCTTCCCCAACACCACTTCAGAATTCCTCATTCTGTTTGTTTTGATGTTCCCAAGGATGAGATAATTATAGTTCTATAAAAAATAAAATGCACATTTTTGAGATGCTGAAGGCTGTTTTATAGTCTAGAATCAGATGACTGAGTCCACGGGCCTGTTTGTACATAGATGACATGGTAATTTGTCAGTGGCCCTCGGGCCTCTAACTGCTGCGTATGATGAAGAAATAAGCCTTTCTAGAGTGGAAAACACAGGAGAAATAAGTTGAGATAAATGAAGAAGACCCTGATATTAAATGGCCCGGCAAAGTAGCTTTCTGTCATTACGAGTGCTTTCCTAAAGGAGCTCAAGATTTCTCCCTGGTCTTCTGCATCCCTTATCTCTCCATCGAATGCCTCAGCTTTTTAGAGATGATTCAACAGGACTCTTTGCATTCCTCCTGGGACAGAAAAAGCACTTTTTTTGCCATAAGCAGATGCAACTGCCATTTTATGTTTAGACCAGCATGTTGATTTCATAGCTGATTTAATGTCAGCATTGAATATGTGAAAGTCTCCACTTACACGAGGGTGGAACGTTTCTCAAGCGTAGGGGATTTCTTGCTCATTAAAAGAACAAAAAGACCTTCAGCTTTGTTAGTGCATTGCTGTGCGTATGCTAAGCTCTAGAGTTTGGGCTGATCTGCTCTTTCTCTGGCTGCACTTTAGTGAGGTGAGTGCTTAATCACTTCTGTAAAAGAGCTGTGAAACAAGAGCTCTCTAACAACCATGTCTTCCCAGAACCCGACTCTCTGTCCTACTTATCTATTGATCTAGGTTACTCTCTCCTTTCCTCTCTGCTTTACCTCGGCCTCTCCTCTTACCTGCTGTTTACTTGCTGCAGCTGGTGCTTGATGGATAGGTTTTGAGAGTAGTCAGGTGCTTCTTCATCCAGGAGTAGAAGGATTAATATGCTGTAACTAATGTGATGAAGAACACCTTTTACAATTTGTAAGTAGGTGCAAATATTTCAGAAGGAAAAAGTCCATGGCTCTATTTAACGGAATGGTTAAAAAATGCATTTTTTTCATTTACCCCACATGTATAAGATCAGCCAAGATGTGTTTGGAGTCCAGTTTTGCTTCTTTGTTTTAGAACTGGAGATAGAAGGCTAACATTGCTAACAAACAGCGAAAGTCAGTAGTCACCCAAATCGTTTCCATGAATGCTCAAACAATCTGTGTGTGTCCCCAGCTGCTTGTTCCTTGGAGGGGTCACATACGAGCCAGTCATCCAGGTATGACAGAATCGTTTTGCTTTGGGCAAGCAAGGGAGACATGGCGGCCTGTAGGAACCTGGTTAAGACCCTGGAGATTAAGAAGAAGCAGAAGGACAGAACCTTGAACTGGAATACGGGGTTTCGGAAAGTAAACATGAAAGCACGTGTCCTTTAAATCCATGAATGTGAACCGCTCATCTCTTCCAATACAGCAGAGAACAGTCATGACATGAGGAAGAGAAAAACCCTGTTTGTTTAGTTGGTGAAGGTCCCGCAATAGGACAAAAGGCCTAAATCCTTCTTTGGAACAACGAGATAAACATAGTAGAAACCCTCTGATTGAATGTTAGGGGCAACAACTTCTATAGTGCCTTTAGCCAGGAGGAAAAGTGTAAGAACAAGGATCCTTTGGCCAACTGAGTGGGGTGTGAAACCCCACTCAGACATAATGTGAATGACCTATTGATTTGGTGCGATGAGGTCTGGGGAGAGCCCGACAGGCAGTCCGTCCTTCATACATCAGACAACCAGACTGGAACGGCGTGTGGACCCAGAGGGTGGAGGGACAAATGTTTATCTGAAGCCTCCTAAACAAATGGGCCAAAAACGTGGTCGAGGCACGAGGGGCAGAGTCTAGAGTGTGGCCCAGCGTGAGTCCGACAGGTTGAGCTAGCTGAACCTGGAGTCAACATTGTACAAGGATGGCTATCAACCAACTGGTGGTTTCAGTTGAATAGCCCACAATCTGAAGGGCTGTATTCAGGAGCTCCACTGTGGCTCCATATGTCCCAGCACACAGCAAGAAGCATAAAGAATAACTAATTAGTTAGCTGTGTTTCAAGATTATGGGCTCTCACAATGAGCTTGTCAGTTTGTCTGCATTCATTGCTGGGGCAGCGTGGGTTGGGGCGCAACGCCTCATCAGAGGAAATCACTTTAGAGACAATACAGGCATCCACTGCCGGCATGAAGACTAGGCCCTGGGCCTCTTTGTCCACCATGGAAGGTAGCATTTTCAGCCCACTGTGCAGAACAATAAAATCCTGACACACAGGCTTGAAAAACTTCTCTTTGGTATCTATGCCTTTGCAAAAGGTGCTGGTTCTTGAAGTCTGAACCACGGGGGTGTACAACGTGACTTTAACCAAGGCAACCTTTACAGCATTATGTCCTTTTTTTGCTGATGTTGAAGCCTCTCTGTCCTCATGGGAGTACCACTATGGAGTGGCAGGTTGAAGCTCTGAAGTGAGCTGGGTGCCTCTTATCATACCCCCAGCCTGGGTAGAGTCAAGAGGAAAATTGGTGTTTGATACTGCTGTAGAGAGAATGTCAAACCCATTGCAGACAAAGTTTACTCTGTGGGTTCAAGCAGAGTTTTGTTGCGTCCGTGGCTAGTTGTTTTGCAGCTTAACCCTTAGAACATGAGCGGCACAGATCTGTGCTGAAAGCGCATCAAATGGTAAATTGTCCTCATACGGCCAAAAAACTCCTTTTATGGGAGTTTCCCCGGTTTGTCTTAATGGTCAAGGTGTTGGACATCATGTTGAGCTTTGTTTGGTGTTCCCATGTCGTGTAGAACCAAAGTTATTGTAATTACAGAAACACAATTTCGCTGCATGTAACAGTGTATGTGACAAATAAAGGCTTCATTCATTCATTCATTCATTCATAATATTACCCCTACTGGAGTTCTTTGAACTTGGGAGAACTTTCAGAATAGTTTCCATCCGAAAGTGGGTGGGGAAAAACCCGCAGAGGGTGGGGGGGCCCAGAGAGTGGCCGAGCTGAGCGAAAGCACAGCAAGCGGTGAGCTTGTAGAAGAGCAAACACTGGTGTTAGACTGTTTTAGACCGTTTTACTTGTTGAAGTCAGATTTTATTGTTCCAAGGGTTAAAGCTCTTAGCAGTCCAAGTCTGAACAGAGTGAGTCCACCTTCTCAACCAAACTATGGATGGACCTCTCCTTCTTCCAAGGCATGTCTGACCCAGCCGCAGATTTGTTTTTCCTCCACGGTGCCCCATGGCGCTGCATCATTTCCAGCCTCCAACCCTGCCTGTCTCTCTTGCCATTGAGACGGCAGCATAATCCCACAATTCAAGCAAGTATTGACCAGTGCTTTGCGGAGGTGATCCAGTGGGAGACAATATGGGCACAAGTCATGGCCTTCATGTGGCCTAAGAATGTTAGGGCACAGAGTGCAGCTGCCTTGGAAGCTTTTAACACAAGGTGTCAATAGGCATGTTAGACAACTGCAGACCTGCAGAGGTGCAGAGGTGAAGCTGCATAAAATAACACAGGAATGCAGCCCTGAAGTTCCAGATGTCCAGCAAAGAAGATGTAAAGGACTGTGGAGATCGAAAGTTGACTGTTTGGTGTAAAGCGTCTATTTGTCATACGTGAACACACCACAGCACACAGTGTAAATAGCGCGAAATTCTTCTCTGCATTTAAGCCATTCATCTAGTGAAGAATCGCAGCATCGAGGGAGCAGTGTGTGGGGTTGGTACCTTTCTCAAGGGAACGTCAGTGGTGCCACTGGCAGTCCTGCGATTTGAACCGATGACCTTCTGATTACAGGGGCAACTCGCTAACTACCAGGCCACCAGCTGTACTTTAACACGCTGCAAAGGCACAGCTAGAGAACCATCCACTTGTTAAGAACCACCCTGGTGGTCAGAAAATAAGAAGCCCAGTTTACATATATAACAGCAATACAAACAAAACTGAAGAATTTAAACACAAAACACCCTGGTTTATCATGATCAGGATAAAGATGTCATGAAATGTTCTTTTTTTGTTATAGCATGTGAGTAACGTGTTATCACACAAGAAAAACACTTTGCAAAGAGAAATGCTTAAAAATAAGATGTAATTGGCATAAACAAAAACTGCAAAGAATTCTGGGTGAAATTCATGCTGTTTATTTAAAAAGTTAAAAATTGAGACTGAACAGTCATAAAGTAAATCACTGTTTATCTAAAACTACTGGATTATTCAATTCAAATCTAAAAATAGAAATATAAAATTGTATGTGCTTGTATTTAGTCCCTTAAAATTGGAATCAGATGTAAAATGTTTGGGTTGGTTGTCCCAAGAAGATACACTGGAGTATCTACAGCACAGCTGAGCAGAGAGAAAGACAGAGATACAGAGAGAGAGAGAGAGAGAGAGAGAGAGCGCCGAGAGTTGAGGAGCAGACCCAAGATAACTGGAGAGTCTGGGACAGTTGACAGAAAGCAGGCAAGAGTCTTTCTTCTAGCTCCCGTCCAAAAAGGGTAGAGTTTTAATCAGGTCTAACATCCAAAATAAGCCAAACGGAGGGGGATAGAGGGCGAACAAAAGGGGAAGGAACGGGGAGGATAATGACAACTCACTTAAAAACAAAACAGTCAACTTCTGACCCCTGCTGGGAAATTGAACTGGTGCTGTTTCAGGTCCATGTTAACCATACTTGCCATGTGTTTTGTAGAAGTAGATTTATTATTTGCAAGAATGCTAGAGCGAGGGGACAGTTGGTGAGTGTGAACAGAGGCCTTATTAGGGGGCTGAATGGGGAGATTTCAGCATGCCTTTGCTTGGAGCAGGAAGGAGTAAAGCATGTTTTTTGTGGGATCTCCTGTGAGGATTGCTGGGCCGCTTGACCAGGATTTCTGGGTTGAATTTAGCTCTTTTGTAACTGACTGTTGTTTACAAGAATATAGATTGTTATTATTAATTAAACTCCATCACTTCGCTTCATACCTTTGATTAAGATTTATTTGTACATTTTTAAATTTCATTTAAAATGGAACCGAAAATAAGAAGACAACTTCAGCTTCACTAATGATTTCAGTGGTTCGTACTAACTTTGTATAGATGTGGCGTTTATCTAAGCTAATATTTCTGTTTACCTCAGTCTCTCTGCTCTGCTGTGTCTAGGGATGGGCATCGAAACCCGGTTCCGATTTAGAACCGGTTCTAATTTTGCGAAGCACCGGAATCGTTCACCTCC
>JBBPCZ010023958.1:0-14218 GCA_037974445.1 Brycinus macrolepidotus
TTCTCTTCTCTTCTCTTCTCCTATCCTATCCTATCCCATCATAGCTTCTCTTCTCTCTTGCAACTGCCTGGACCATCCCCTCTCATCCAGCTGTTACTGCACTCCCTGATTCCTTTAAGGCTTCCTGAAGGGAGACTTCCTAATGTACACCATATAGTGTATATAGAGTACATTTAAAACAGAGAATACAAGCAGTTAAGCTGATACAGTTGGTTGGACCCCCCTGGTTAAATGGCATTTGCTGATTTTCTAAGTGAAAATAAGTACACACCTTCTACAGTGAACACACTTAAATATCCATTATTCTGCTAATATTATTGTACAGTTTAATACTTTGAAAAATAAATAACATCATATAACATCAAAAAGTCATGTCTGGGCCCCCTCAATCCCGCCCCCAGTGGCCCCCGTCACCCGAATACTAGTAATACCCATGTCCTGTCTCGTCTCAGTGATGTCATGGTATTTTGTGTGTGTGTTCCCAGTGCCTAGGCAACCCAGTTGTGGAAGCTTGGAGCTTCACTGGCTCGTTAGCTGGGTTGCTAGGCACCTGATTACGTATCTACCTGTCCTGTGTGAGTGGGTAAATTAAGCCTTGTTACAGCTTCATTGTTTCTGTCTCGTGATTGCTTGTCTGTGTCGAGCCCCTCTACGCAGCAGAAAAGCCAGCCAGTCTGGAGAGAAGGTGTGCGGTCACCAAGCTCCTACTCGGGTTTGTTACCTTTGTTAGAGATCTATCTCATGCCTGTTAGAGACTGAAACACAGACTCGTGCCTGTGCTTTTCCAGCTCACTACTCCTACCAGACGCGCTCCAAGTGGCAGTTGGAAAGTGGACCAGAACAGGAGAGACCAGCGCGAGGCTGAGGCTTCCTTTATACACGCACGTGTGTCAGTGCCCAAACTTTTGATTACAGCTGTATCAAAAAGGATGTGATAATCCTGACCACTGAGAAGAAGTAGTACAGGGGGCAAGTATGTAAGTGGAACATTAAAGCTGACTAGATTTAATGCATAATAAGAAACAATTTGGAGCAGTGTAAGTACTAATAACCCACAGGAGACCATTTAGCCTGATCAATATCCTCCACTGGCCACCACTCTAAATCTAGTCGTATCTAGAAAAAATGGTGAGTCACTTTTGGTTCTTTGCCGGATTCCAGGACAGTAAGGGAGGCGTGCATGAAATTATAACTGCAAGGAGCAATTATAAAAACCATTCATCACACATGTCCCCAAAGATTTGGCAAATAAATAACTGTATTCATTCACACTGGTCCAATTTAGCACACACTGTCTGTCTGATTAAGGTGTAGCGGACAAAAGAAGCACAGCCAATGGTGACACCATGGCGGAAGGAACAAAAGACCAATGCTGTCATTCCGGTGGCAATATTAACACTGACAAGTAATTAAACAGAACAATATTGTTTTCCTGAGCTTAAACGCACATATATGAAGCAAGAAATAAAAATGACATGGGTAATCCAACCTTACACGCATCAACATTATTTCACAAAGGCAGGGGCTGCTGGAAATGGAGCATCTGGTTAACTGAACCTCTTTCATGTATATTATTACATGGTTATTTAACAGCATTACAGCAGTTGTTCCGGTGGATACTAATGGAAGTCCTCACTTCCAGATATTTTAAGGTCAAATCAATTCATTTATTATTTTTCACATTTATTCATTGTTTATAATTTTATTGAGATTTATTTAATGTACTTGATCGTGTGAAAAACATTATCAAATTATTGGGCATCACATTTAATCTTGTAATATATAACAGAGTTTTAAATCATCATTTCAGTAACATAATTTTGTTAATATTTAGAATAAGTTAGACTAAACACACATGGACTTGATCACTGCAAGCCCTGTTAAATCTAAACATCACTCAAATGGAACATGTTAAGCAGTATAAAGTAGCCTATAAGATCACAGCAAGCACCCCACCATGCCGCAATCAAACAAATTTCCAGAAAAGGTGAGAAGGAGATTAAAACAGTGTTGTCAAAAAAACAAGCATTTTTTGGCAGCACTGCGTATATTAGCACAGGTGGAACACATAATATATCTTGGTGTGACCGCAATATGTGTTCACAATGTGTAAAGTTAACTATGTCTATTACAGCTATATCTAGTCTCACAATTTGTATAAGATAAGGTGTGTGCTCTCATGAAATGCAGGTGGTGGCAAACAGTGGTGAGACACCAAGAAAATGAAAGCTCCGTGAAAAGACTGGTGTGTAAATGTAACAAAACGGTAAGCTCTTTCCCACCAAGACATTCTAGAAGGGCAAAATGAGAAAATTTGGTGATACTTGACAAGAATATAACTGACTGAACAGTAATACGATTTGTGCTGTGCCTTCTCAGATATTTGGTCCCATGAGCTTAAATAGCGTTAATCTGTTTGTAATCTGTAACAGCAAATGTTTGAGGTGTGCATGCCACTATAACGACAGACTTTGTTTAAAAAGGTTTCTCAATTATTAACCTCATTTCCAATTATTCCATCCATTTTAAGCAGTCTTACCATGTTTTCCTGCAATCTTTCCTCAAATGCATATGCATGAGCGAGAACTCCACATTTTGTATTGTGCTCATGAACTATCAACTGGACATTTAATCTCCATGACACCAATTTTGAATGCAATGCACTGGCAGAACGCACCTGAAAGCTCAAAATAGCTTAGTAGATTTAGCCAATCAGTGTTAAATTCCTTCTTACAGTGGTCATTTGCCTTCTGCTGATCTTTACTGAACACTGTAGGGGTTAATTTACATTTGAAGGTGTTCATTCAACGTGTCAAGTGTTTGAATTTAACACTGCAGGTGCTAAATCAACATAAGGGTGCTGAGGTACGGGATATTATAAACATACTGATTTTCTCTGCTCCACTGCAGTAGAGATCCAGTAGGAAGAGTTTTGGCTTCCCTGAGCTAACATTGTACAGAGATAATTTGGTGCAAATCTAAAATGGTACAAAATTAAATGGCATAATTTATTTATGGTTTTTGCAGTATCACCTACTGTGTTGAGTCTCACTGGTAACTGTTAACTCCTAATTATTTAATCTTGCAAGCACTTTCTACTTTTTTTCTACTTTTACTTTTTTATTTTTACTTGATTTTAAATCACTAATTAATGACTTTTAACTGAGAGCCAACATTATGCATAATTATATTTTGTTCAACGGTTATATAGCAAATTGTGAAACTATGAATTTAAAACAACAAGCTAATAAGACCGTTTAACCTGATTGTGGTTATTGCAGGCCTCAGGTCAGCCATAATAGGTGATTTTTATCTAACACAATGACCTGTTTCCCCTGTATCTGACAAATGCTGGTAGCAATGTAGGCTCAGAAAAACATTATATTCCATCTTGCTTGCCAAATACTGAAGGCAGACTACTACACACTTTCAAAATGCAATATTAGATAAAACTAGTAGATTCTTGGTTATTAAAGGCAATTAAATTTATTGGTTAATCAAGGACAAAATTGAGTCTTCATTGAAAACAATTGTGTGGACTATTATTTTATGTTTCCTTGTATTCACCCGTTTGCCCAAAGGTCTTTACAAGTTACTTAAATCTGGGTTCAGTTGATTCCTTCACCCTGCTGGATTTGTTTCCACCTGTCAAAGTAGGTTACCATAACCTTACAATCAGTTAAATAATTACTCAGTGATTAAAAGTAATGAATGATATTGCCTTACAGTGTGTCAAAGCTGATGTGAAGTAGAGGCCAAAGCTGATGTAAAAAATTCAGCATGTTTGAGGCCAGAGTTTAAAAGGTGACTGTTTCAGTCAGTCAAAGATAAAAGCTCTGCAGGGTCAAATAACGCCCAAATACATACAGCCCTTATTCTCTCTGCACAGCCTCTAACACAATACTGTCTTTCTCATTCATACATTCAGTTCATGTGTAAATATAAATATATTAACCTGCTAATGTAATACAGATAATGGCAAAATGAAAATGAAATTTTCCCACTGCCTGTGCCATTTCTTTCAGAATGATTAAATTCACAGTGGTGGCTGGGGGAAAACAATTTTGGTCCAGTCTGTGTTTTTCAAGGTCTGCTGAGATCAGTTAACAATCAAATTAGTGTCTACCACTATATAATGACAAAATATGGAAATCATTTTCAAAAGAAAACGGTTCACTTAACAAAGTGTTTTTCTACCATCAGCAGTGAATGGGGAGACATGTAAAAGAATTCGATTTACTTAGAAATATTCATAAAGTGATGAGTGCAGGACAAAGTGAGGACTTTACCTGAGAATAGAGGATAGACACACTGATATAAAATAGAGTATGGTAATATCTAATAGAGTATAGTAAAGCTGTTTTTTTAGTAATAGATTATAATAAGGCTAATATTTAGTAGAGCATAATACAGCTGATATCCAATACAGTAAAGTAAAGCTGATTTCTAAGAGAAAATAGATGACAATTATGCTACTCTATAATATAGTATAGAAAATCTCATATCTAATAGTGAAGCTAATATCTAATGCAATATAGTAAAACTGATATTTGCTAGGGAATTGTAAATCTATTATTTAATGAGGGCTTGTAAAGCTGGTATAAGGAGACTGTAATGCTGATATATAGTAGAGGATTGTTAAACTGAAATCTAATTAAAGTTTAAAAAGCTGATTCATAATAGAGAAGTTTAGAATTTTATCAAACAGAGGATTACAAAGCTGATGTCTGATAGGGGTTGTAAAGCTAATATCTAATACAGATTATAAACAATAATTAATAGAAAAATGTAAAGTTTTTTTTATTATTTTAAATAGGATTGTAAAACTGATATCTAATAGAGGATTAAAGAGTTTAAATTTAATAGACAATTGTACAACCTACATTAAAAGGGAGACTACAATGCTTACATGTACCAGAGGACTATAAACTTAAAATCTAACAAATACTTATAGAGCACAAACATAATAGAAGATTATAAAGGTAATATCTAATACATGATTCTACAGATCTAATAGATTTTCATAATTTGCTCAGGTGGAAAAATATGTAAATTTACATTGTTACTAAACAATTCTAATGTACTTTAAAAATCTCAAGGTGAGCTTATTTGACATTGTGTCTCTAGTAAGTAACCTGTGATTTCACATCCAGGCACACAGAATGACCAGCTGATGAGCTAAGCTCATTTCACCTAGCACAGGATGTCAGCTGAGGTCTGGGTGACCAAGCGATCATCATGCACATCTAAAGGCAAATCGGCATTGGGAGGCTACATATTTTGGAAACTGAAATCCATCCTAATCCATGGTGATCTAAAAGTACTTTTCCGCTTACAAGGTCACATGGGAAGTGTAGTTTTAGTAGAGGACTCCTTTTATGTAAAAGAGAGCGGTGTATGCTGTTTTAAGGCTTTAGTACAGAACCAGCTCATTGCGACTTCAGCGCTTTTGCATAATAAGGTCTTGCATGAAGCCCTTTCTACCTTTCTATTTGTTATTCTTAGCTTTCTTTTTTTTTCCAAATTTATCTTAGTCTGTGTGTCAACCCAACCCCCAATCTCTCTTTGTCTATGTCTCTCTCTGTCTATCTCTCTGTCTCTCCCTCTCTCTCTCCCTCTCTCTCTCTCTCTCCCTCTTGCTCTCTCTCACTCTCTCTCTCTCTCTCTCACTCTCTCTCTCTCACTCTCTCACTCTCTCTCTCTCTCTCTTCTGGGGCACCGCTCTGCTGCCTCAGCATTATTGGAAGGTTGAATATGAGTGAAAATGAGGATGTTTGTTGTTATACCTCTCATTAGAACACTTTTACTGAAACACACACACACGCACACCCATCCTCCGCCCCACCCCCACCGCGCACACACATTAAGAGGCTTAATCATACTAATAAGTACATATATACTTAAACATATACATTTACATATTTCACCACATGACAGCATTGCATGTACACAGGGATTTTGTGATTACACAATGAAACACTAAAGGCTGCTACACACTGATAGTAATGCAAATAAATGGGAATATACAAACACAAACAAATGGGATGTGGAGAATGTGGAGTCCCAGTGGTTCACTGCAAAATAAATCATTCTGAAGTGAGTGACTGTCAAAAGAAAACAAGGCCATGGGCTGATCTTTTTTTTAGCCAGCGGACCAGGCTAAAAAGAAGGCCCTCGTGTCTGAATTTACTGCTATTGATGACACAACTACTGAAGAAATAGTGTTTTTTAATTTTTAAGTTTAATTTTAAAGCCTTTAAGATTCTGCAAATTGTGAACAGCTCTTTTCTCTGAGGCTTTTGTTACCAGCATCACTAAAGACCGCTGTTATCAAACCACTTCTAAAAAAGGGAAAAGTGCCTTTCTGGAATCTAGGGTAATAATTAATACTTACCTTTTCTCCTCTGTACTACTTTTGTAGATTCTATGATTCTGATTGTTATATCTGTAAAGCCCATTGAATGACCTCTATGTATAATAATGTGCTATATAAATAAACTTGACTTGCTTTGCCTTCTTCCAATGCCCCATGGTCCAGTGGTGATACTGTTTGTAATCCGATACCTGGCACCTTTTTATCATAGCCAGCATTAATGTTTTGAGAAATTTGTACAACAGCATGTGTTTTTACTCTGATGAGCCTATTTAAAATTAAAACTAGCAAGGTAAAAATAATGTAAACAAATAAAAGTATAAGTACTACAATTTAATTTTGCTCATTGAAACAGTGAGTAAATGTCATTGCTTTTACATTACTTACCACTTCTGATGATAAAAATGAATCTCATTTGCGAGGATGGCAGTTGTTTCAAAACATTGTTTTATTCTCCTTTGGTCTTGCTTCATGAAAGAGAGCATAAAAGTCTTTATTAGGCTTTAAATCTGTGGCCATCTCAGATGAACTGTCTCTCTCTCTCTCTCTCTCTCTCTCTCTCTCTCTCTCTCTCTCTCTCTCTCTGCTCTGAGAGAGGATTTTGGGACAGTTTAGAGCTGTGCAAACCAACTCAACAATGCCCTGGTACACTGAAAGATTAAAAATAGATCTATACATTCTATCACTAATAATCAAAGGTTTGATATCATGAGGTTATGCGGATTTTTTTTAAAAAAAAGAAGAGGATATCATAATCACAGTAAAACAATACTCAGATGCATAATAATACTCAGAACTATAAAGTATAAAATAAATACTGCATTACAAGAAGAAGAAGGAAAGTAATTAAAAGAACTTTGTTTTGCACTTTTAATGCGAAAGACATACAGCTTCAAAAAGAACAAACAATAAAAGAACAAAAAATTAAAAAGGCAAACATAATGAACAGCTGGAATATATATATGAGTCGGTTTTAAAACTGTCAGGTTAGCAGTCTGACCAAGTAAAGCAAACTACAGCCCTAAATCATTCATTTGTCTCAAACCTTGTTGTTATTCAAGAACTAAGTGATGCATTAAATTTGCTTGATTCAAAAGTGTGTCAGTTCTTATTAAGAATTATTTGCTGCCAGTGATGCAGAAGTAGATGAATAGATGAATTAAAGTGATATAAATATATGTAAAATATTGTTTGTTTATAACATTTATTTCTAATGTGATTTTGATCAAATAAACCTTTATGACTCTGATAAATGACCTCAGAAGGTCTACTATGTACCTGTAATGATTTGGTTTGAAGGAAGTCCACAAGTTTAATTAACAAACATAATAAGCATTAACAAGTTTCAGGGTAAAACAAACGTAATCCAAAGGTTTGAAACAAATGCATAGGCAAGGCATGACAACTATGATGCTCACATAAGGGTTAACAGACAATCCATGTACACAAACTAAAACACAGGGGTATATATACTAACTAGACATTGTGAACACCTTTGCAGGGGAGGAGACAAAACAAGATACAGGTGAACAAGTTAACAAGGGGACAGAGATAAGACAGAGACTAAGATAACATCAACAACAACAACAAAAAAAGCACATGAAACACAGACACATGGCAAAGGTAAACAAAGACACGAACAGTGAAGAAACAGGGACAGGGTAGGGTCATACATTACAATCCCAGTACTATAGACCAACGAAGTTGGTGCCAAAAGTAAGTCAACTGAAAGACAAAATTGTATCATATTTTATACATGTGCAAATTATGTACAAATTTAATCAATGGCAGGTCAGTAAATAACTTTTTGCATGAATGTCTTTTTTATGCTTCAAATTATGTTCAAGCACCTCAACACCTCTTCAGTCCCCAAGTTTAAATCACATTCACTTAACCATGAAATACTGCTTTCTATTTTAGCTGGTGAACATTAAGTACGATTGCGGCAGATCCTATGGCCGTTTGCTGCATCTCTCATTGTCCTCATGGCTTACCATGCATCTCTTATTGCCATCGCGTCAGAGGCCTTCCTCCATGCCTGTAAGAGGGACACTGTCATTTTTTATGCCCGACTGCATGTTCCTCCCCTTCGGGCCAGTAAAATCTGCTCCGAAACAAAGAGTGCCTTGATTGCCTTTGCTGAAACTTACTTTTGGCCAGATTGGGGGTGAACGGGCAAATGAAGGACTCTCACACTGTAGAGTGGTCCTGTGGCTTGAGGCTTGGATGGAAAAAAAGTTGTGGGAGCTGTAGTACGAGGAAAATAAGATTACAGTTTCTTTTTTCTTATTAATTGTGGGTGGCTAATATTTTCCAGTGAAAAATCTGTACAACAAATGTGTGGAAGTTGTCCATTTGGCAGAAAAGCTAAAACAAAAAAAAAAAAAATCAAAAAAGTTTTATGACATTTTTCACTCAGAAAATACCCATGATTGTGTAGTTTCTGGAACATACCATGCATTGAATGCATGACTTTAACACTTATTTTTTACGTTTTAAGATGAAGAGGAGGCTAAATGCTGGTTTCAACAAAAATAATAAAGACTTTTAGGTTTTCCAAATAAATCTGTGTGTGAATAAAATTAACTAAATCTGTCATCAGCAGTTGACTTACATTTATAGCTTCACAGAATTTACAGCATGGCAGAAAACTATAAAAATACTGTCATATATCTGAACAATCTCACATTATTTTTCAACAGGTCCAAAAACTGAAACCATGACCTGAAAGTAACAGCGGATACAGCAGTGTCTGAAGCAAATCTGCAGCAAGTATAATTTGTAATCATCCTGAAATTTGATGCATTCTATCATTAATTGCATTCCTTATTGATTTTCTTCAACTTTCTCTAATTTAGAATCATCTACAGCTCCATTCGTTTTTCTGGCCACATCCATATTCTTGCTTTCTCTAGCCCTTGTTTATCTGTCTCTGTAATCATGCAGGCATACCTTCAGGATAGATAGTTTAGAGCAACAGCAAACCATCCATGCTAGAACAGTCCCAAAGATCACTGAGAGAAGTGAATGGTGCTGGTATTTATTCTGTTTCTCATTTCAGGGCAGCCCTCCTTTGTGTCAGTTCACCTCACCCCTCATTCGCATCGCAACCCTCAGCTCAGCGCCAGTAATAGCCCGAGTTAAAAGCAAAGGGGAAAAAGTCTTTATTATTTGCTTGATGTCTCTCAGAGAGAGAGAGCAAGCGGCAGGATATTATTGATTTTCTTCCAGGATGTGTGATTTTCTCTCTCATTCTTTTTTTGCTGACCTGTTAGGGAAAAACAAAAAAACAAACAGCTCTGAAAAAAGACACAAAAGTGTGCATACAAGGCCAAGCTGTCAGTCTTTTTATTTACAGAATAAAATCATGAAAAGAAATGTATTTCTGTGTTACACAGTCATATGGTACCTTTTCTATGTTTAAGAACCTTTTTATTGTCTTACAAAAAACAATAATAAAGACAATAATTACTGTCAGTTAAGGTGATCGTTCAGCAAAGAAATAAATGTATATAGATTTATCCTCATACCTCAGACAGCAAGACATGGTGTTTTAAGTGGCTTTAAATTTGGTATCTGAAATTTGGTACCTTAGTTTTTGGAGCTGCAAGGCTAATGAAGCTAACAGGTTAACGATGTTTCTAGCTATAACTTACTATTGTGCAAACTGTGCCTAAACATACATGTAATTTCCACGAGGGTTGGGGTGCTTGATGAGTTTCAGTACCACAAATTGCTGAAAACGTTAATTCTGGCTATGATACAAAGGTGTCAAAACACACAGTGGATCACAGTTAGTGACTGGCTGCAGACCGGTCAGAGTGCTAAATGCTGACCCCTACAATGGCCATATGAGCTCCAGAACTGGACGATCTTTTACATCATGTGGATGGCCAAGTGCGAGTGTGGTGCTTATCTGGGAAAGAGGTGGCACCAGGATGAACTAAGAACTCAAGCTGGCAGAGGCAGTGTGATGCTCTGGGTAATGATCTGCTGGGAAACCTTGAGTACTGCATTCACGTGGATGTTACTTTGGCATGAGCCAGCTACTTAAACATTGCAGCAGACCAAGTACACCCCTTCATGTTAACAGTGTTCCCTGATGACAGAGGTTTCTTTCAGCAGGATAACGTATCCTGCCACATTGCAAACACCGAGAAACACAAAAAATTTGAGAATCACGACAAAGAGTTCCAGGTGTTTCTTGGCCTCCAAATTCCCCAGATCTCAATCTGACTGAACATCTGTTGGATGTGCTGGACAAACTAGTCAAAATCCATCTCGTAACTTACTGCTATACATTTATATTGAATTAAAGTATTGATTTTTAATATAGATTAAAATATTTATGTTGTCCCTTCTTCCAGTTGTAAAAAATCTTGGTTGTGGAGTTTAAACCTTTTCTGACTTTATGGCCAGTCACATATTTTTGCAAGTAAACTGAGTGAGAACATCTGGCCATATATTGGGAATATATGCTGTCTTCTATGTCAGTTGACTGGGTGGTATGACTGGACAGAATCAGATTAAATGGTATCTTGTTTCACCTGTGGCAACACTCCAACAGTAATGTCTGTTAACGACTAACAAAAAGCCTAAAACACACAACACTCTGGCTACGGCTTAGTGGTGCATAACTCAGTCTATGAAGAGATCAGGCCCAGGACAGGAGACTAAAAATACTGCAGCAAATCCTCAGGATTAGCAGCTCTGAGTAAAGCAGGGAAAGCAGTCAAAAACAAGGACATGTGAATGGGCTAATCACACCTGCTCTTTTACTGCTGCTTCAGGAGCCTGATCTCTATATCTGAACCTGCTCTCCTCTATTTCTTCTCTTCTTTCTTTTTTCCCCAGGTATTTACCTATCCATCTATCCATTGTCTTTTCCTTCACCTCCTTCTTTTCTCATTTTTGTCTCTAAGTGTTTCCTTTTCTTTTCTCTCTCTCTTTATCTTCCCCTTCCTTCTTTCCACATCTTTCTTTTTGTCTCTCCCTCCCATACTTTTTTCTTTCTCTTCACATTTTCATTCCGTTTTCCTCACTTTTCTTAGCCTGTCTTTTCCCCTCCACCTCACCACTGGCACATTTTTCTCTATGTCTCTATCTGTTCGTCTGCTTCTTTCTCTCACTCTTTTCCCATCTCTCTCTTTCCTTTCATCTCTCCTCCTCCTATTTCCTTTTCTCTTGTCTTTCTCCCTGTCTATCTGTTTTACATATTTCTATACATCACTGTTCTCTCTCTCTCTCTCTCTCTCTCTCTCTCTCTCTCCTCCTCCTCCTCCTCCTCCTCCTCTTCTGTTCCCAAAACATCCCGCTCCTCTGTTTCTGTGTCTTGTAATCTCTTTCTCTTCTTTTTTCCGTCGTGCTCTCTATATCTCTCTCTCTCCCCCTATCTCTTTCTCTGCACTCATGTCTAGAGGCCTCTTTTTTCCTCCTGTCATTCTGGCATCTCTTCAGCGGATTCTCTCTCTACCTGAACCTGACATCCGTCGCTGATGTGTTTCTGTAGGATAATGACTCTCCTCGGCCCGCGGCACTTTTCCTCCTCAGCCCTCCAAATCCACTTGAATCTCATTCCACCAGGTCAGATTCACAGTTGGAGACATTACCATTGCAGTTCATCTATACTTTCATTTCACCTACGGGTGTATATCTCTGATCTCTCAGGAAAAGATTCAGTGCATCATGAAATCTCAAATTCCACCACAATTCAATTGACCTATTTTAGTACGATTCTGAATTATTTTCTAAAAAATATACTGAATACATGTCTGGAAGAACTAGTAACATGGTAGTGGAAGTTGTATAATAAAAACAATGCCCCAGGATGTTTATATTTGTTTTTGAAATCTGTCTGAGAATATCATTTAGACTAACATTAGAAACATTAGTGTAACATGATTTAATTTGAATATGATTCTTTAGAAATTTATTCAGCAAAATTGGATTAATAGGCTACTTTAGAACTACATTTGAAAATACAGAATACAGAAAAGGGCAGGAGAAACTACAGGTGCCCCTGGTCAAATGATATGTTTTATTAATTTGCTAAACAAAAAAGGTTTTATTGTACTTATTTTTATTTATTGTACATAATTTTTATTTTTTGAATATATTTACTTAATTTCACTCTGATTATGTATTTTGACCAGATTTCACACAGTGGGGTAATATAAGCAATAATTTAAATAATTAATAGTAGTCCAAATAGTAATAGTATGGCTGTTTCATTCTTTTTTCATGCTCTTTTCTACATGTTTCTACACATTTCTGTCATCCATAGTTGGCACCTCTCTACTACACATAAGACATTCTTTTATCTTACTGTTCACTTTAATCATGCATCAGTGATACCCAGGAGTTAAGGGCTGGTGGAGATGGTAGAACGAAGTGACATCCCTATGTGTCTTTTGCCAATCAGTCCAGGCTCAGGAACTAATTATAATCATGACAAGAGGAAAAATAATTAGGATCATCTGTCCAGCGTGGTATTTGAATTTTAATTCACAGTAATATTGCTATAAATTATGGACACATAACACTGAGAACTAGTATGGCTGTTTGATTCCAAAATTTCATTTCACACAATAATGTTCTTGCTTCTAGATCACATAAATATAGTAAGACCTTTTCACACATGCACATTTGGGAATCCGTACAAGGTGTTATATTTACCTGCATGAGGTAAATATTGTCCAGAGGACTTATGTGTGAACACTGTAGATTAATTACCAGGAAAACAATGACGTCTTGATTATAGTGGCTAAAAATAATTTCTACAATGCTTCTACAATGCAGCAAAATCTGTCCCTCATGCATGTGTGGCTGCTGCTGCCCAAAGGCAATGCTGCATGACTGGCAAAGTGAAATATTTCTGCTTTTGTTTTTACTATAGACAGTCTATACAGACATAGCAAAGGAAAATCATTTTATCACACATTTTACATTGCTGTGGACTGCTTTGGAAGAATACAGTTTTCAGGCAGGTTGCCTAGAGTGACCGCAGAATATCTTGTGTTTGTACAGGTCAAGGCAAACTCAAACATCACTATGTGGAATTCCAAAGCTTTCCCAAATGCCTGGAATTGAAGAATCCTCTCTTCTTGAGACTAACTTCCATCCCATTAGCACAGTTATTCAACAGAGCAAAATGATTAATAAAAGTATGTTACAAAGCATAATCTCTCACTTCACAGATTAAACTGGGTGTACCCATGCCAGAATGTGTATTCAGCAGTTGTATTTATTAAATTAACCTTTGGGAGTTCTCTTTGTTACTGTCAAAAGAAGACAGTACCTGTTCAGGGACACTTTATTCAACATGGTAATAACATAATGTATTGTCAAAAGTATAGCAGTGGTATTAACGTGCAGCTGTGTACCGTAAAAATGTTAAAAAAGTTTTAAAAAAAAAAGGGGGGGTAGACAAGACAAAGTGCATGGAGCCAAAATGATATCAAAATATAACTGCAGTCAAATGTAATACAATTATGTTCCCTAAATAAAGGGAACATATTCTTGAGGGTACCAGCCCCATAACAAGAGGGGTACATCACTACTGACATTTTAGTACGGCTTTTCTGAGAATGAAGAGTTATTTGTATGGATTTTTACCCCAATTTTAATGTTAAAAGTTAAGTGCCAATTCTGCTAATTCAACTAACAGACACCTGCACTGACTAGCATCATGAGTGTTGGGGAGAATAAGAGTCCCGTCGTACCCACCGAGAGAGGGAAGCCAGCTGTACATTTTTGAAAATGTAACAACATTTTCAAAAAATAATCTTGCACCTGTATTTACAATGAAATAAAAAAGATTACAAAAAATACATTTACATGTGGCAG
>JBBPCZ010023976.1:0-14217 GCA_037974445.1 Brycinus macrolepidotus
TGTGGCTTAACAAACAAAAAACATTCCTCTGAAACTGGTCAGGTTCAGGGACTGGACTGAAAATGAGAGTCTTTGAACATCCTTCAGAAGATGGATGGAGAACTGTTCCTCAAGACTAGATTAAAATACAAGAAAGTCTGAATCTTTGGAAGCAAAATATGAAGAAATGAGGGGCGACTCAAGACTTTTGTACAGTACTGTATGTCCCCTACTGCTTTTGCTGTTTATGATTGAAGCTAACTAGCTTGCCGATATGGTTGGTTGACAGCTTGTTGTCTTCTGGTTCAGCCTAGCCCAAATGTGATCAGTGAATTTATAAGATATAGGAACCCAATGAAAGGACTATTAGTGGAATAGTGGTGGGATTCTTGCCCACAGGGAGATTCAGATCTTAGGTTGTGTATGCTGGGTGCTGGTGCACTGGGATTAGACCATAAGCAGCCCTTCCATCTGCACCTTCTTTTAAGCTTAAAATTGTGACATCAGATCGATATCCATAGGGCTAACCATGGACAGCATTTTACAGAATTCTCATTTGTGCTTCCAAATGAGTGTATGCATCTATGGCAACAGTGCCAGCATTCCCCTTCCTTCACCTACTGGGCTTTAGACGATGATGTTTAAATATTAATTTCTTCTGTTACCTTCTCATGTACATCATTTTTTTCATTTTTAATTAACTGATCTTACGTAGTGCAGCTTAATGGCAAACCTTTTTCTCCATCGCATTTGTTTGCCAGTGCCAGTCAATGCCAAATCACCAGATTCAACTGAGCTTGGTGGATCCAAGGTCAGGGTGGTTCATATCTTCGTGCCAATTCTCACCATGTGAACGCTTGAATTCTGAAAGTGTCCTATCCTGTTTCTAGCCCCCCTTTGAGACTGACATAAACAAATTAGCATAACGTTCTAAAGACATTTTAGAAGCTGTTCTGCTCCCTTGTCCCAAACATGAATGGGCATCTTTAAGGCATGGCAATTCAAAATTGGCTAGGTGTACTAAAATGCCCACAGTGGTAGTCTAGAACCAGATTTAGCAGAAGAGGCTTAGTCAAAAGTTGGATGTGCCTTGGGTGGGAAACAGTATAAGGTATGATGATATTCTCAGATACTTGTACTTGCAGATGTCTATACACACATTCTGTTGAATTCTATGAGATTCTTCAGGTTGAGTCAATAATGAAGCACCTGGTGATGGAGCCATGGTGGTCCTTGTTCTTAAACATAAGCGTCCCATGACCAAATATAGTTAATTAAATCCAGGAGAATCCAAGACGTTCTGTTTCTGTGGTCCCAAACCAGTGTCCTCATCCACAAATCAGTTCTCTGGACAGATTCCTCAGAGCATCATCTGACTTCTTAGTCCAATGGGATTTCCCTTTATTTCACAAACACATAATGCTGTGTTTTTTGTCTTCCTCCTCCATGACCACACTGTTCGTTTGACAGCACCCAAAGCTGCTTCTCTCGAAGCATGCTGTGTCTTGCTATGGCACCCTCTAGTGGCAGGCCTCAGGTGGGTGAGGTTCCCAAGAGCTTAGTCCTATCTGTAGCTCTTGGATGATGATTGTCGCTGGGCCACGCGTGTACAGGAGGCACAGCACGCCAGTTTATAATAGTTGTACACACACAGCCGGGCCTGAACCACCACATTGCAGTTGAAGTACTTGTCCCGGCAGTTTTCATCTGGAGGTAAAAGACGGAAAACGAACAATGAGTATCATCACTGGGACTGAAATCAGTATTGGAAAACTTTACTGATCCCAGAAGAAAAGGTATTGATCCCTGCCAGAGGTTTGGGACCACTCTCAGATTAAAAAAAAAATACACTGCTCTTTCAAATTGTAATTACAAGAAAACATTAGAAATACTTACAACAAATGTAACTGCCTGGTTTTCAAGTCTGATGTATGGATGTTAAAGCTTATGTATGAGTTTCTTCAAAATAAGCACCCTTTGCCTTTACCACAACAGCACAGATTTGCTGCATCCTTGGAAATAACTTGTGTCTAAACTCTCCTAGCACCTTTTCAAGCATGCAAACAGTTCAATGGGAGAAAGATCTATAGACTGGGGAGGCTAAGACATAATTTTCAATGGACTGGACATAGGTTTGTCACAATTTTAAAGAGACCTTGGGATCATCATCCCGTAAAAATGAAGGAATTGTGTGATAATTCTTTTTTATGATCCAACACAAAATGAATGTCAGTGCACTAAAGATGAACTTGATATGTCTCTTCAAAACCAATAGTTTGAGCCTTCATGGCTAAATAATGTTTTGCTGTAGACTATAAAACATTGAAAACCAATCTGTTACATTTGTTTTAAGTATTTCTCATGTTTTCTTGCAATAAAACTTTGAAAAAGCAGCGTATCAATTATTTTTTAAACTTCTGGCCTAAACTTTTTAAACTTCTGGATGAATGTGTAGCTGAGTGTATAATCTAACCTATGTGTGGAACACAAGGCTCTGGATTGCACTCCTCTTTCTCTTCCGGTTTCAGTCCTTCCTCACATCCTTCACTCGGCGTCATTTCGTCAGAGAGACAACGCACCTCTCGAACGCGGAATCCCCCCTCGCACGTCTTCGAGCACTGCACACATGGAGAGAACGACGTGTTCACAATTTTCAGTGCTTTTAGAAATGGTAACATTAGCAGGTCACTGAGGTGAGCAGGTGGCACTTTATGTCTTCTGTTCTCATTACATGTGGCGAGTCTAACCAGTCTAATGAGTCTGAGTCTGAAGAGACTAATGAGTCTAATGAGTCTGAGTCTAAAAAATCTAATGAGTCTAATGAGTCTGAGTCTGAAAAATCTAATGAGTCTAATGAGTTGGAGTCTGACAAGTCTGCTGAGTCTGAATCTGACAAGTGTGATGAGTCAAATGATTCTGAGTCTGATGAGTCTAATGAGTCTGAGTCTGATGAGTCTAATGTGTCCAATGAGTCTGATGTGTCTGAGTTTGGCGGCTCTAATGAGTCTAATGAGTCTGAATCTGACAAGTCTAATGATACTAATGCATCTGAGTCTGAGTCTGAGTTTTTCCAGCATTGATCATTCAACACAACAATATTCGTGTCAGCAAGTGCAGACCAGCGTATGAGTAGACCTTTACTCACTGCACTCCAGGCAGTGTAGTACCACTTGGCTCCACAGGGGGTCACATGGCAACTCTGCTGACTGAGCGGCTTTTCCAGAGAAGAGCATTCGTACGGTGGCATCACTGTGTAGCCCTCACTGGACTTCATCAAACACACCACCGACCTCTGCTGGCTGCCTGTGCCACACTCTGCAGAGCACTGAAAAAACAGACAATAATATTCACATTCCTGAGTGAAAAAAAAAACATTACTTATTTTATACTACTCACATTCCATAACCATCATGAACTTTTACTGTATAAAAGTTGCCCTGTGTTCACCTGACCCCACGGCCCAGTGAACCACTCAGTGCGGCTCTCGCAGGGCCCGTTGTTGCAGGCCTGTGCCTCCTGGGGGCGTTCAGGCCCACAGCCCTCCAGAGGCAGACTGCTGATGTGGTTGGTAAGGCAGACCACACTGCGGCTCCGCACACCCATCCCACACTCAGCCGAGCACTGGGGCGGGGGGAGAAGAGAGAGACAGAGAGACAGAGAAGTTAAGAGTGAGAGAGGATTTCATTGCTTTTACCAGGCA
Source organism: Brycinus macrolepidotus (assembly GCA_037974445.1). Taxonomy (NCBI): domain Eukaryota; kingdom Metazoa; phylum Chordata; class Actinopteri; order Characiformes; family Alestidae; genus Brycinus; species Brycinus macrolepidotus. The sequence continues at coordinate 3,680 of JBBPCZ010023976.1, forward strand.
AGGATGATAATAATAATAATAACCATAATAAAAAAAATTATAATAAAAAAATAATAAATAATAATAATATATTATTAATAATAATAATAATAATAATAATAATAATAATGACTTCATGAACAAATATTTCTTCAAAAGTCATCACTAAATAAACAATACTATACAAGAAGTTTATATTCACTTGAATTAAATAAATAAAAATAAATGTATACTATGTAACATAGACAGACAAGGACATGGACACTCACTCTGTTGCCCCAGTCTGTGTGGAACCAGCTCTTGGCACATGGCCCCATATCACAGTTCTCCACATCATTGGGACGAAGCTTCATATTACACTCCTCGTCCTCCACAAAATCACCCACGTTACTGACGCAGTGCACCTCCCGCGACCTCTGACCCACTCCGCAGGGCACCGAGCACTGAGACCACACACACACACACACACACACCACATACAACCTGAGGAAATGCTAGTACCCTCCAGTGGAGCCATGCCTATAAGCCTGATGAAGTGAAATACAGAGGGAGTGAATACTTCCAGCACTGCTCAATCTGCCTGACCGCTGAAGGACTACTGAGCTAATGAAGATCTCAGACATTCACACAGAGGGCATTTGTCAAACACTCCTATCCAGAGTGCCTTAGTCTTGGCCAAGGACTCTGAGTAGGGCAGAGTGGGGATATGGATCTACAGTCTGTTGCATGGAGGATGGTGGTGTTATCCACTATGCTACACGATACACTGCAAATTCAAAATCCCACTTCAAATCCAAAATAAAACTTCTGCTTTATGCTGAAAATCTACCTATCAGTTTATCAGGACACATCCTTTGTATATATATTGAAATACAAACCAGAAATCAAGGCATTTTTTAGTTCATTTCATTATCAAAGTTCACAGCTTTATTGACAGGGATCGGTGTCCACGGCAGGAAATTATATCTGAAAAATCTTGAATTGATTGACAGGTAAGGAATTCATAATGAGTCACTCACAGGAGTCCATTCGGAGCGGATCTGCCACTCACTGCAGATCTTTATCTGGCAGGTGCCGCTGCTCTCGGGACGCTCCAGGTGGCGGCAACGGCTGGAGTGGACGTTGAGGGTGCGGTTGGCGTACGCCTGGCGGCAGAGAACCTGCCGGTGCTGCATCCCGAGACCACACGTCTTACTGCACTCCGACCACTCGCCAATATCCCAACTGACCAAAGAAAAACAAAACGCTTAGATAAGCCGAATCATTCATCACCACTTAAAAGTGGAGTCAACCACTGATCTCATGATTCAACACAATTACCATTCTTCTTAAATGGTAAAAATTACTCAAAATTCTCATATTTCAGCACAATAATTTCAGAATCAAAACCAGAATTAGAAAACTTTATTGATCCTGGAGGGAACTGATTAATCTATCAATCAAACCTTTTATCAATCAATCAATCATACTTTTTATTAATTTATCAATCAGTCAAATAATGTATCAACATATTTGTCTGGCTGTCATTCAGTTTCAGTAGGGGACGCTTTATGAGGGGTGTGTTTGTATTTGCATGTGTTTGTATGTGTGTTCCAAGTTTATAATGAGAGAATTACAAAGGGTCGTATGCATCATCCCTTTTATGATGGAATTCTAACTTTGTTGTACATAAAACATGACATACAATACTATGCAATGGTCTTGGGAAAATAGTTTAAAGCCATTTTTCTCAGCGTGTGATAATTAATGTGTCTTTACACTAACATTAGAATACACGCAAACAAGCAAGAAAAGAAACACTTACTGTTCATCTAAAGTTTTTAAATATTATTTTCTCAGGTGTTTAAGACTTTTGCACAGGGCTATACATGATATAAACAACTGAAGACATCTTACTCTTACGAATGTTGACTACAAAATATTTGCTAACAGTATAACAAATAGGATGTGTCATCTATTAGATGTTATAATAATTAAGACTTGTGCAATAAAGAGAAGATTAATATGGAACAATTTAAACATGTTAAGAGACCTGGTCTGTAATAAAAATGGTGAAAGCTTTTATATAGTTGCTTTAGGCCAAAAGAAAGCTTTTGATTTGATTTCAAGAGATTATCAATGGAGTGTTTTAAGAACGAACCAATTCCCTGGAAAATGTATTAGTCATATGATTCAGTGTTTATATTAAGTGTCAATGGCTACTTGAGTGCAGCTCAATACTTGCTATCAACCCATTAATTCAAAAGATTAAAAATGACCCTGGTTAAAAGGAGTTCTTTCGGGGAATAGAAAAATAGTGGTCTCTCCTTAAAGTCTTTGTTAGAGAAGTGACAGAAATTAAAATTAAACACTTTAGCTTTTTTGAACAGATACCAGGCGCGACTCTTAATAAATGCAAGCGTGTTTGGATTGGTAATCCAGAAGAAAAAGTTCAGGTGAGGAAAAGGTCTTACAATGCAGGACATGGCTGGACGTTGCAGGGCTCCTCCTGTGGACTGGGTTTGGTACTGCTGTCACACATAGCGTCCGACACGCGTTCATGAGTAACGCGATGGACGCAGCCAAACACGCTAAACCTGCTGCCTGCACACACACAGCCACACGACATCATCACCCTAATGAGCAATTTGTGGCGTTTTTTTCTACTGGCACAAGTAACTGCACCATACCCCGGATAAAGAGACCTGTACCCGTGCTGTCATGGCGCTACTCAACGACAGGGCTAAAAGTGGGCCGCAACCGAGCCGACTGCATCACTGCTTTCTGATTGGTCAAAATATTGTCATGACAACAGATGGACTTGGACTTGGAAAGAGGCCATTTTTGTATGTCTACAAAAAAAAATACAGATACAACAAGTGGGAAGTTGATGAAATACAAGCACTACTATCTATCTGGGCTGAAGGTAAATTTCAGTGGGAGTTTTCTATGACGCAAACAAATTCATCTTTAACGCTGTGAGAAGGTGTACCAGGACATCACTAACAAGTTAGCTGGGTTAGGTATAAATCGCAAAAAATATATATGATGGTGCTTTAAAGGGCCTGAGTGAAAGGCATTTGAAGTTGAAGTTCTGACCTCTTCCACAGGAGGCGCTGCAGTCAGTTGTGCCACTGAGTTTCCAGTTGTATTCTCTGTGCCGACGAGGCGGTTGGGCCACGGGTACCTGGTTGTCAGGCGTGTTCGGGGGGTACCTGTGCCCCCCTGTCTGTTCATATCCTTCCTGGGATGGCCGGCTATATGGGTCATACCCCTCCTCTCTGGTCACTGTGTTCCCTGCAAAAAGCAGGTTATAGAGAGCTAGCTCAGCCTAAAGACACAGTACTGTGCAAAAGTCTTGAGCCACCCCTCATTCCTTCATAGTCAGACTTTCTTGTATTTTTAATAGTCTTGAGGAACAGTTCTCCAGGCTTCCTGAAGGACTTTCAAAGACTCTCATTTTGAGTCCAGTCCCTGAACCTGACCAGTTTCAGAGGAATGTTTTTTGTTTGTTAAGCCACACAGTGACCTACGTATGAATCATTCAAGCAGAACAAAGCACATCTAACTCAAGGCCTGAACCAGTGAAGAAACAGGTGCAGATGATTCTAGATGATCAGGCCGGTGATCAGTATACTGGTGGTGCTGAATGGTGCTGAGTGGTTGGAAGACCTTTATCTAGGCTCCTTGTATCTTTAGGCACTTTGCAGCCTGTCAAAGTAAAACATTTGTTCCCATTTCTTTCATTTAATCTACTCAATATGACAAAGATAATCAAATAGTATTTTTGCACCAACAAGGTGATTCGAAGCAAAATAAAAAGAAATGGGGGCGACTCAGGACTCTCGCACAGTATTGTATATTCCCTGTTTACACTTGGTTCTAAAATGCATCCTGGGCAGATCAAAGCTAAATACAACTGTGAATGACCATCAAGATGCATCACTCAAAAAACTTTCAGAGGTGGTCCTGCATCCTCATGCATTACTGACAAGGACATCACAGCAAAATGTCACAGTAAAAGAAGTTTACACAGTACTGTACTTTATCATTCAGAAGCACGTCATATTAATATTTTTTGTTGTAAATAATAACTTGCACAGTATAGGTGAAAATATTGCCTAGAGGCTAAAACCCAAAAGATATCAGTACTGTTATCACATTTTTGGGTACAGGATGTTATTAAATGATCTATTTGTGGTTATTATACGTCATGTTATGTGAATTTCAAGACAAGTATAGCTCATTTTAGAGTCATTATGTCACACGCACCAGGCACGTGGGACGCACAAGGTCACAAGAGTGACATCACCACGAGTATATAAACAGGAAGCTGGGGTTCCCCCGGCACTCAGTCATTGAGTCCAATAGCCTCTCATCCCGAGCTGGTGATCTACGGTACCGTGAGTACTCCAGTCATCTCCCTTCTCTCATCTCTCTATTCTCGGTGTGCGTGTGAGAACATTGGTTCCAGGTGGGAACCTTTACTCTGTAACGAGCGTTCTCAGATCAAAGCGCGTAGTAAACCGACTCTCTCGTGTGTGTCTGCGATTGGGTTCTTCCACTCCACTACACTGGGCTAACTTTGGTTCTGGTTCGTTCTTAGTCTCCGTGACAGAATGACTGAGCCCCAAAAAGGGAACCCAGCGGACTTTGCCCGACTGGTAGAGACAGTCAACCAGCAAGCTGTTGAGATTGCTAACTTGCGACAGGAGGTCGTGGGCTTGCGCCAACAGCTCTCGACTCTGGAGCAGGCACATCTCAATCTGGCTGCCGCACGGCTCATCTCCCAGGAGGCGGTCCTCCCCCCTTCACCCCCCCCGTTTGCGTCCTAAAATGTCACTCCCGGAGAAATGGAACGGTGTGGATGGGACGTGCGATGTGTTCCTCACTAAACTTTCTCTTCTTTTTGAGTTTCAGCCGGACCGCTACCCCTCGGACAGAAGCCGCATCGCACTTCTCATGTCCCTCTTCACCGGGTAGGCAGCCAAGTGGGTTACGGCGGTCCTGAGATCAGATGGCTACTCATACCCTGCCTTCACCCAGCAGCTCAGGGCTGCCTTTCAGCATCCTGAAAGTGAGGTGGAGGTGGACTCCCGTCTCTACCATCTGCAGCAGGGCGACCGTGCGGTTAGTCGCTATGCTGCAGAATTTAGGACCCAAGTGGTCCAAACTACATGGAGCGACTCTGCACTCCGCACAGCCTTTTATGAGGGGCTGGCTCCCCGCATTAAGGACGAACTCGCCAGGCGGGAGCTTCCTGATACCTTGGAGGGCATGATCCAGCTGAGTATCTGCCTGGATATGCAGATGAGCTCCTGTCTGAAGCCTGCCCCTCATACCCTGCCGCCTGGGAGTCCTTGGCCCCGGTCCTCCGGCTCCACTGAAGCACCACCTCCTCCTCGGACCAGACCTTCACCTCCTTCAGAGGCCCACTCAACCGGAGCCGGGGAGCCTATGCAAATAGGATGCGCCTCCCTTACTACTGCGGAGAGGGAGAGGTGCTATTGCGAAGACTTATGTGCCTATTGCGCCTTCCCGACCACCATCGTGCCGCCTGCCCTCTCCGTCCGGGAAACGATCAGACCAGGTGAATAGGGGGAGGAACTCACCTGGTCCCTCCCTCTCTGCCTCCTCGCTGCCGTTTCCAGCTGGGCCACAGACGGATCGTAGCCACCGCTTTTGTGGATTCAGGGGCGGCTGGCAATTTTATCGATCGTGCTTATGCTGCCCAGCTGGGGGTGGACATCGAGGCGTTATCCCAGCTGGTCACCATCACCGCTGTGGACGGTCGGGTCCTGTCTTCTAGTCCCATCACTCACCAGACCCGACCCATCACCCTCGTCATCGACGACCACTCCGAAGATCTCTCCTTCTATATCACCAACCTCTCTTCTCCTCCACTCATCCTGGGACACCCCCGGCTCCTCCGGCACGACCCCCTCATCTCTTGGACCTGTCACAAAATCCTCCAGTGGGGCCAGACCTGTCAGGAGCTCTGTCTCCAAGCGATGGCTGGGACGTGCTCTGGGGAGTCTGAGGCCCCCGACGTCAACCTGGAGGCCATTCCCGTCCTGTACCGCAACTTGGCTGTAGCTTTTAGCAAGCACAAGGCCGTCCAGCTCCCTCCTCATCGCCCCTACGACTTAGCCATTGTGCTGCAGCTGGGCGTGGTACCGCCCCGCGGCCAACTTTACTCACTCTCGGCGGGGGAGCATAAAGCTATGGAGGAATACGTCACCAACGGCCTCCGTAATGGGAGTCTCCGGCCATCATCCTCCCCTGCAGCCGCGGGGTTCTTTTTCGTTAAGAAAAAAGATGGGGGCCTCCACCCATGCGTCAACTATCAGGGGCTGAACAAGATCACTATTAAAAACCGTCATCCACTCCCGCTTACCAACACCGCCCTGGACTCTCTCTCTGGTGCCACCATCTTTACGAAGCTGGATTTACGCAGCACCTACAACCTTGTACGCATAAGGGAGGGAGATGAGTGGAAGACGGATTTTATAACTCCCACCGGCCACTACGAAACCCTGGTAATGCCTTTCAGCTTGTGTAACAGTCAGGCAGCATTTCAACAGCTCATAAATGACATGCTACGTGACATGCTGGGTAGATGGCACTTCACCTACTTGGATGATATCCTCATCTACTGTAAGACCTTGGAGGAACACACCCAGCATGTCCGCGCGGTGCTTAAGAGGCTGCTGGCCCACCAACTGTTCTGCAAGTTGGAGAAATGCGCTTTCCACCAGCGCTCCACCACATTTCTAGGGTTTGTTATAGCAGCCCACGGTGTGGCCATGGATCCCCAGAAGCTGGATGCTGTGCGTAACTGGCCCCTACCCAATACGCTTAAGCAGCTTCAGCGTTTTCTGGGCTTTGCTAATTTTTATAGATGCTTCATCCAGGGCTTCAGTTCAGTTGCGGCGCCTCTCACTGCACTCACCAAGCCATCCAGCACCCCCTTAACTCCCAGCACAGATGCCGTCAAAGTTTTCACCATCTCTGCTCTCTCTTCACGTCTGCTCCTATTCTCATCCACCCGGACTCTGCCAAGCCATTCGTTGTGGAGGTGGACGCCTCCGATGTGGGCGTAGGAGCTGTTCTCTCCCAACGAGGTCCGGACCAGAAACTGCATTCTTGCAGTTTCTTCTCCAGAAAATTTAATTCCACTCAGCAGCAATACGGGGTAGGGGACCGCGAGCTGCTGGCCATCAAGTGGGCTCTGGAGGAATGGCGTCACTGGCTACAGGGCAGCAGTGACCCGTTCACGGTCTGGACCGACCATCAAAATCTCATAACTATACAACAGGCTAAACAGCTCAACCCCAGACAGGCGCAGTGGGTGCTGTTCTTTGAACAGTTCAGCTTTATACTATCCTACCGCCCGGGGTCGAAGAACATCAAAGCTGTTGCTCTCTCACGCCAGCACCAAGCAGAGAGCCCCCGGGCGGAACCCGCGCCTGTTCTGGAACCTCACCTCATCCTCTCTCCTCTCCGGTGGGAGTTAGAAGATCGAGTCCTCCAGGGGCAGGCCTTGGAGCCCCCACCGGCAGGCACCCCGCCTGGACGTCTCTTCGTACCCACTGCTCTGCACTGAAGTCCTGCAGTGGGCCCATTTTTCCGCCGTAGCTGGCCACCCTGGCTGCTCAAGAACTCTATCTCTCCTTCAACGCGCCTTCTGGTGGCCCAGTATGATGGCGGATACCAAAGGCTTCGTCCAGGCGTGTGCCTGGACACATCCTCCTCACCTCATCTGCCACCGGATTGAGCCCATTCGAGGTATGCAACGGTTTCCAACCACCGGTGTTTGAACATCAAGAACTGGAGGTTGACACACCGTCTGCCCAACAGTAAGTCCACCGGTGCCGGCGGCGTTGGCAGCAGGCACGAGCTGCCATCTTCCGAGCCAACAGATGCTATAAAACCCAACACCGGCACCGGCACCCTCCGGGACGATTGTTCCATGTCAGTGACAGGGTTTGGCTCTCCACCCAGAATTTGCACCTTCACACTGAATCCAAGAAGCTGTCACCCCGGTTCATTGGCCCCTACAAGATAGCCCACCGGATAAACCCTGTCACCTTCAGGCTCCAACTGCCTGCCTCTCTCCGGGTCCACCCTGTGTTTCACATGTCCCAGTTAAAACATGTTTTCTTTCTCCTCTGTCTTCCCAGGTCCCGGATCCTCCTCCTCCCAGACTCATCGACGGTTTTCCAATGGTCAGATCCTTGACTCGCGACGCCATGGCCGTGGCATCCAGTACCTCGTAGACTGGGAGGGTTACGGTTGGGTTCCCGGACGGTTCATCCTTGACCCGGACCTCATCAGGGGCTACCGTCTTCGGGTATCCTCTCAGCCGGGACCGTCTTCGGATGGTCCTGGAGGGGGGGTACTGTCACACGCACCAGGCACGTGGGACGCACGAGGTCACAGGAGTGACGTCACCACAAGTATATAAACAGGAAGCTGGGCTTCCCCCAGCACTCAGTCATTGAGTCCCATAGCCCTCTCATCCCGAGCTGGTGATCTACGGTACCGTGAGTACTCTGGTCATCTCCCTTCTCTCATCTCTCTATTCTCTGTGTGCGTGTGAGAACGTTGGTTCCAGGTGGGAACCTTTACTCTGTAACGAGCGTTCTCAGATCAAAGCGCGTAGTAAACCGACTCTCTCATGTGTGTCCGCGATTGGGTTCTTCCTCTCCGCTACACTGGGCTAACTTTGGATCTGGTTCGTTCTCAGTCTCCGTGACACATTACAGCTTATTCTTCATTCTGGATACATGTGCAGCAAAAAATGAGGTTTAATATTATGTAAATATTTGTTCATTTTAGCCATAATTTGTTATGAATTGAACATGAACTAAATACACATTCATATTCACTTCAATTTGATCTACTTTCAATTACTACCATTTAGTTTATTTGTCATAAAATGGTTATTAGAACTACATTAATTGTTAAAAAATGAAATAATCTATGCAGATATTTTATCTTTAACTGAATTTTATCAACATTCAGTTAATGACAGTTTTGTCATAAAACGCTTATTAGAATTGCATTAATTGTTAAAAAAAGATAATTTTGAGTCTTGCTGACCTTCATCGGTGTTCCCGGCTGTGCTGACCAAGTGCTCTGACGGAAGGATGTATTCGTAACGCACTCCTGGGTTGGGCTGCTGGTAGATCATCTGAGGATTAAAACACAAAGGAGAGAGAGCCGTCAGGGATGAAAAGGGGCTTTCTTACATGCTTGGGTCTTATTATGGGACCACATGGAAAGCAAGACAAACTCAGTGACTTGAGTCACAGTAGTGAGAAGAGGATGGTAGGATGCACCAGCAGACCCTGAGTTTTTACTGGGAGCAGAGCATGGAGGGAACAGGGTCTTCGTTGAGAATACAGCTCAGAATCATGTGATCAGGTGGCAACAGAATGTCCAAGAGCTATTAAATACACACAAACGTCAAGTAAAGTTGATTTTTAGCCATTTTTAACCCAATATTTTTGCATTTTAGTGGTGTTTTCAATTACTCAGACTGTTGCATCAATCAGGCCATTTTGTTACGTTATGGTAAAGTCTGGACTAGCGTCTTGTTTGGGATGTTTCTCCGCCGTTCGCCCTATGAGACAACACAGCTGGTCTCATTACCGTCTTGTACACCTTCCCTTTCACTCTTGCTGGTACAAATCACTCCTGCCACTCTTCTCCACCCATTCCATCCTGCCTGCACCCTCTTCTTCACCTCTCTTTCACACTTCTCGTTACTCTGGGCTGTTGACCCCAAGTATTTGAACTCAATTTGTAACCCAATATTTTCCCAATTTAGTGATGTTCGGTTCATATGACTGAAGGTCCTGTTCACACACAAGTGGAATAAAAACAATGGAAGTTTTTACAGTTTTTACATGAACATGAGAATACTTTATAGAATATTACTATAATCAATTATAATCAATACTAAAATCAATGCAGATGCTTGGTTTGATGCATTTTTACCCCTCTCTTAGGAATTTAGTATACATAAAAAAACATTGTCCTGGTCTGAAGATGACGATCACTCACGAAGACATCCAGGATTTCATTAGTCGGCCCCTCTGCCAGAAAGGACTCCCCTGCAGTGCTGCTGATTTCATTGGGCCGCCGGTAAGTAAACATGGTCCCGCCTCCCTCATACTTTCCAGGTCGGTCAATGGCCCAGTTTCCGTTTATGATGGAGCGTCCGGATCGGCTCCGCAGTGCTGCAGGACATACAGACGCACTGTAGCTCAAAAAGACACACACAAGACTTGCTGCTATATAAAGGCATAATTTACACAAACCCAGTCATGCTTCCTCTGACCACTCTATGTGCTCCACCTACCTTATAGGTCCACTAAAAAGGCACAGACTGTACAGGACCAAAAGATGACCAGATATTAGTTAAGTGACGGCGGTCAGTAGTGCTAAAAGGTTTTTTAAAGAACCATGTACGACAGGCTTTCCCCCACATAAACCCTTCTTATATATATATACATATATATATATATATATATATATATATATACCTATATATACATATACACATATATATA
>JBBPCZ010023987.1:0-14217 GCA_037974445.1 Brycinus macrolepidotus
CACACACACACACACACACACACACACACACACACACACACACACACACACACACACACACACACACACACAAACGTGCATTATCCAAAATCAGCATTCATTTGGCATCTTCTAATACCACGTGAAATCATGAGATTATTTTTAAAATATCTCACCACTTCTCCTGGAGGACCACGTTTCCCATCTTGCCCTGCGTCCCCCTTAAAAAACAGAAAAACAATAAATGTTTCTGCTAATTAAAACAAGAATAGAATATATTTACCTTACGACGGCTAGTTCTTAGAGCACACCTTGGGCCCCGGTGGTCCAGGAATTCCCTCTACTCCTTTTACACCAGCAGGACCCTGATTGGAAGACCACAGAGATGTAACACATACAGGAGAGCAAGAAGAGCTTAAGCCCAGAGAACAAATCAGTGGACTAATAATTCATTGGACAAAATTGTGTAATCGAGTAAACAAACATGATGCTTGTCATTGCGAATAACAACATAACTGTGATTTGAAGGCAAGTACAATAGATTATCATGGTCTTAATGCTATTCACAATACCATAAACCAAAAATTAACATGAAAAGCTCCATTACTTTTATTTTTGCAAATTAACTCTTAGAACGCAAGTGGCACGGATTCGTGCTGGAAGCGCTACAAAAGGTAAATCGTTGTCATACGGCAAAACAACTCCTTATATGGAAGTTCCCCCAGTTTGTGTTGATGCTCGAGGTGTCAGACGTCATGCTGAGCTTTGTTTGGTGTTCCTATGTCACGCAGAACCAAAGTTATTTTAATTTAAAAACGTGTAATAATAAAAACCACTACTGGGGTATTAAAAATGGCGTCACACGCAAATGCCCATAAAGAACAAAAATGAACAAATTTGTTTTATTTTAGGTCTTAGAAACAAACAGAAAAAAACACAAGACCTTTGAACCCGGGAGAACTTTCAGGACAGTCTCCGCCCACAAGTGGGCGGGGAAAACCCGCAGAGGAAGGGCGTCCGGAGAGCGTCCAAGTGGCGGTGCGCCAAGCGAAAGGGCAGCAAATGGCGAGTGTGTAGCAGAACAAACACTGGTTTTAGACTGATTTACACCGTTTATATTTGTTGAAATCAGATTTTACTAATACACTCTGAGTTCAAAGAGTTACAAAAGTAAAGCAAATAAGCTCAAAAGCAAACGCAGCTTTGATATTGTCAGTTCTTCCTACAGAAATAGGAGTTCCACCTCAAGTGGCAGGTTGCTGGAGTGGAATGACAGCTGCAACCAAATAATCAGTAGAATGACAGGTACAGACAAAAACAAACTGTTATTACCAGTTATGAGAGCAAGGGTTAAATAAGCCACATCTTGTTCATCTAGGTTTACTTACTGGAGGACCAATAGGGCCAGTGAACCCTTCTTCTCCCTTTGAGCCCTAAGATGGTGAGAAAGTGAATTACTTATATGCAAATGTTCTTCCAATCCACAGGGGGGCAGTATATACCTAGATTTCTTTTTTTTTCTTAAATAAAGGCAGGTACACATAGCTAATATTGGAGCATCAGATGAGCTCACCTTCTGTCCAGGCTCCCCTCTGTCTCCACTGGGCCCCTGTGCACCAGGGAAACCCTGGGGTTCACACAACAGACAGATCCATGAAATAATGAAGAGATATTTAGATATATAAAGAGATACTCATGGGATAGAATCATTAAACTATAATGATAAGCATCTAAATCAGAATGTGGCTGGGAGAAATGTTTCAGGATCTGATGTGCTAAACAGGTGCACCTGATCTCCTTTGTCTCCAGGGGGTGCTGTCTCTCCTTTATAGCCACGAGGACCCTGGTGTCACAATCAAAGACAAAACACACAATATAATTACCACAATATTCAGGTTATGTAATGGTTTGTGGCATGTTTAGCACATTATAACACTTTGGAATATTAAAATGGTGGGCTTGCACCAAAGGTTCCTTAATGGTGCTTGGTTTAGATGTATGATTCTAGGAAAACCTTCAGTAGGTACAGAAACATTTCATTATGTTTCAGATGTTCTTCACATCTCATTTAAACAAAGGGTCCTCCACTGACTATGTTTAAGAGCATGCGAATTTGGGAATAAAGCAGATGGCTGAGAACTATGTACAATAACTCATGTAATTATTAAAGATGTGCTACTAGTGAGTGCCTCACCTGTAGGCCAGGTATTCCTGGAGGGCCTGGTTCTCCATTTAGCCCATTTTCTCCATCTCGTCCTGATCGTCCTGCCCGGCCACGGACCCCCTTTGGCCCCAGGTCACCCTATCAGAAAAGAGCTGTTATCAACACACACCTGCACCTTGTGTTCCAGCTTAAGCTCTACTTAAATGAGTGGATTAGAATATTGCTAATTTTCCTATACTATGCTTTGCAAGTCTTTTATTCACATTCAGTACTTTTCTCATCCATATAGCATACAATACTATGGCATTCAGAAACTTAAGAACATCCCTGTACTATCTTGTCATATTGTCTTATATTAATATGTTTCATTTACTATGGCAAAAGGCAAAAACATGATCTCCACTGTATCTCCCTCAAAAAGAAGGGGGGCAGCTGGTGGCCTAGTGGTTAGGGAGTTCGGGTCCCAGGACCGCTAATGGCACCTTGAGCAAGGTACCGTCCCCACACACTGCTCCCTGGGCGCTGTGTTCCTGGCTGGCCACTGCTTCACTTGGTGAATGGGTTAAATGCAGAGAAAGAATTTCACACTGTTCGCACTGTGTGCTGTGCTGAGTTCACATATGACAAATGGTCACTTCACTTTACTTCTAAAACTCATCCATATGCAGCTCTGAGCGACAAAAATCAACAACACACTGTAGCAAGAAAATATGCACATCACAGAATGTGACAGATTACCATGTCACCTTGGCGCCCTGGAGGTCCCCTGTCTCCTGGGTCTCCAGGTATGCCCTGTAGGACAGACAGATCAAAAAAACAAATGTACCTGATACAAGGACTATTAGATTATAGACCATTTGTAAGTTGCCCTTTGCTCTGTTATTAAAATAAGTTTAAAAAAAGCCTCCTACTATTTTACACTATATCCGCATTGACTTCAATAATGGGGTTAAACACTATATATAATAATAATTATAATGGGTTCTCACTATATACCTGGTTCTAGGCAATAAAAACACTTTTATGTGATGTGGCTAATAGTCACGTCCCATAAAAAGCACACAACCTTATCATGATCATATATAACATTTTTTATGTATTTCAATCGCAAATAATTTATTTTAAGGGGTACTTTCTGTTTTGTTTACTGAAGTTATACTCACTTTATATACTGAAGATAAACACAAATCAACATTCAAAGAAAAACCTTGCACATTTCACCAACGCGTTATGGTATATTATAGCAGGCTTTCTATCCTTCTCTGAGTGGGTGATCAAACCCCATTCTCCCTTACAAGTGAATGTACTCCTAATAACTAATAACTCCAGTGAAAGAAACCCTGACCTCACCAGAAAAGAAATATTACCATCATTGGGATTCAGACAGAAACTCATTTAATCAATTAGTATTAATCTATCAGACTTTATATCATCTTAAAAATAGTGATAAATAAATATTAAGTATCAATATAATAAAATAATTAAATAATAATTCAATATTAAATATCAATACATGGGCTTCCTATATATCAATATTTTTTCAACCCCAGCGGTTAAAGACTCATTTTAAACCAAACTTGTTAGATCATGTGAATGCCTTATTAGTGATTTATTAAAACACTTGCAGAAACCTTTAAGAGAGCTGGCTCATTTGCACACTGCACTTTCTATAGCATCAGTACTGCAAAAGCCAGTATCAGTACAGAACACAATGACGTACACACTACACAACTATAATAAACATTCCAATCATTCGCATGGGGGAGCTCACTTGCTAACATTATTTGGTAATATGAGATAGTTTTACCAAAACAGGGGCTAAGTACATCCATAGTATCTCATACATTGTTTATATATCCATATGAACCATACTGAATATGACTTTTTAACCCCAAAAAATAAATTTTTGGGGCTACAGCCTAGACCTGGTCACAAATATTTACTGAATGGAATCAAACTTGTACTGTGGTGTGTGTCGCTGTTTGGATGAAAACACCACAGAACAGATTTAATTTCTGTGGTAATTTCACATTTCAGTCAATCAAACCGTAGTTCCTTGATTCACTTACAGGTGGTCCTGGTGTCCCCGTCCCTCCTATTGGTCCAGGAGGCCCAACCTCTCTCTGAGAATAAATACACAAGATTATTCTTCTGAATGAAACAGTCCACAAGTACAAAAATGACATAAAACGAGTACATTAATTATAAAACCATATTTCATGCTTGATTACTTACAGGCCACCCTGATGCCAGCAAGTGGTAGTACTGTGTTCTCTGCAAAACACAGACGGACTGATGTAATGAAAATGTTTAGAGACCAGTGTTCAGAGTGCAAAGCTGTTTGCAGAAAAGCAGCCTCATATCATGATGCTCCAACCTCCATACTTCACTATTTATAGGGTGTTCTTGGGATCACAAGCACAACCCTTCTTTTTCCAAACATGGTGAGCTGAATAATTAGTGAGTCTCTGACACCGGGGTTGAAAGGGCTTTTTGCCAGAGCTTTGTAAGGAAAATGAGGAGAAGGGTGCTAAACATCCAGATATGTTGTCATCATGCACAATTTTTTTTATATTCCGGCATTCTGGAGTAGTAACATTAGCTACCGTTTGCATCAACTTACACTTCCACACAGGGTTAGCAAAAACCACATTGTTAAATCAACTGGACGTTGTCTTACATCATATAAAACAATGTAATATATAATTAGTTGTGAGTTTAGAGTGCAAAGTTGTTTGCAAAGACGTAGCCCCATATCATGATGATGCCACTTCCATACTTCACTGAGGGTGTGGTATTCTTGGGACCTTCTTTTTCAAAACATGACAGGCTGAATTATTGCTTGAGAATTGTATCTGACCAGAATAAATTGTTCCACAAGACTTATGAGTAGCAGAGGAGTTTTGTGTGGGGTGCTGCTTTCAGGTCACCCTGCTACTCTTCTCAAGAGACTTCTGGATTCTCTCTTACCTTCCTTACCAACAGTCTGAGACTGTGTTGTGAAATCTTGCACACTTAATACTAATACATATATAAGACGGCAGTGTTTGCTTAAGGGCATAATTTATTTACAATTTCTTGCTCATTGCTTTAATGTACAGATCAGGCTAAATGAGCAGAGCAAACAGGAGAGGCCAGGCTTGCTGCTCAGATGGGAGATAACAGATGGAGGACAGTGCAGGCTGTCTCTCCACAGTGTGGTCTGAGGAAGTGGAGTCTACTGCCTCACACACAGAGACACACACAGTCCATTGGCCTACTTATTAAACCGCCCAGGCCGACCCTGCTCCATACAACGTTTGCCTTGGCTCGGGTTCAACTGGGCCGCAGGGCGCCAGTGGTCCACTGAAGGTGAGCTTCAGACAGGCCTGGGGAGCCGGACCTCATCCAGCTGACCCCGAGGGGCTAAGAGGAGGTCTACACATCTGTCAAAGCCCACAGAGTCCCTCCAACACTATGGCCTTTCAGAGAACACTGCGGGTAAATGAAGAAACACCAGCAAAGCAAATAAAACCTATTACATTGATGCACAGTGTAGAGCTCAGTCTTGGTTTACTAGCTCCTATGACAAATCAGCCTTAATTGCTACTGAGCATTGGAAGGACCAACCTGCTGCAATGCCATCTGGCCATAGTCATCTAAACAGAACAGACACACACACACACACACACACACACACACACACATACACACACGCATGCGCGCACACATACACATGCAGACAAGGCCAGTCAGCCCTGAAACATGTCAGAGTGAACCTGTCCGCACAAAGCCTACTCAATTTTTGCTTGTAAAACTCTTCATGTTCTCAGAATCAACCTCTGACAGCTAAAGAAAGCATGTCTTATGTAAAGGTGACCTCATGCAGAAAGGAGTTAGCAGGCAGTTACACTGGGCATATCTGCCAAAACCATATGCATAATTATCAAAGCATATATTTTTCCCTAAATAACAGCATAAATATACTTTTCTCCACACCGGCCCAAAGCTCCATATTGAAGTATTTTGCTGCAATCATCTCATTTTCATAAAAGCAATCAAATCAAAATTCACTCTACTTAACTTGCTGTGTTTGTGCCCTTCTGCTGTCCATGACTCTAACATGCTTCCAGAAAAAAGACACAAAACCTATTCATCATTCAATTCTGCCTCGTTAAGGGCTTCTCAGAACCTTGAAATTATCATAAACAGGCGGAATCCTTTATTATTTTAAATAATTCCACTGAGCAGTGCAGGTTCTTGTCGCAGGATATATAGGCAGTTGCCTAGGGCAGCAAATGAACACGCACACAAACACTCTTCACTGACTAGTCCATGCTCCGTCCATTTTTGTATTCTTTCAAATCAAAGGATAGGACAAGCTTTCCAGAACATTAGCAATAATTCCATTCATCCTGGTGCTGAGTTTCCTGTTTAAACAACGACATCAAATTTTCCACCATGCTAATGACATGACAAAAAAAAAACACCCCTGATTCACTATACCATAACACTGTAACCTTTCATATGCATTCAAAATCAACATCATTTTCAATGAATGTTGTGTATGATTGGTGCCTCACACTGGGTTGAATGGGCTTTTTGCCAGAGCTAAAGATCAAGATATGTTGTCACCATGAACAATTTATGTTACATTCTGGCATTCTAGAGTCATAACTTTAGCTAGCTTTGCAGTAATGAAACTGGATGTTGACATATTATACAAAGAACAGTACTGTACATAGTAGAGATTGTGTAATGTACAGTACATTCAATACATCCTTTTTTAAACATTCTTTTAATAACACAGGCCTAATATATCCAGATCATGAAATGCCCTTTTAGTTTATTTTTTTTCCTGGCAGCTTGACAGTCCAGTAAAATGGCTAGGTCTAACCTGGCCACACCATTAAAAAAGTTCTAGCCCTGAATTACAGCTACTTTTTGCATCAAGACACATGGGTTTACCACTAGCAGCAAGTTAACACAGGCTGCAGATAACAGCCTGCTGTTTATAATCCAGCTGAACTTTGTTGTAAAACCAGTGTCAGCTGCAAAAAGCTGCTGGTGGAGAAGAGATGCTTATATGATCTCACTTAGGATGCCAAATGAGCCAAGACCACCACTGCCACTGAGCTTCAGAATTACTTTGGCAAAGGAGATATGACAATGTTCATACAACACATTCCCAATCCAAAACTGTACAACTGTTTTAAGTTAGTAGGATCTATGAAGAGAAGATCAGGCCTGTGGTCTGAGCAAAAGTTCAAATTTACAGTTAGCAATTGCGGACTGCAGAGTCCAGAGGGGACCATGGCTGGTTCAATTTGCTGCATGGCCCACAGGGCGGTGGCCCCATGCGTAATGTGGAACAGAGGAACATGCGCTTTTTCTGGAGTTTTGACTACACAGGGGTTGAATGTGTAACTTAATCTTGGCTCGATTGTGAGTTTCTAACATTGGATCGAGTCTGCTGCATGACCCTCCCATGCTATCCGGTTCCCCAGGCTACGGAGAGACCAAAAGGGAAGTGAGGCCTACCCTGAACGCAGCCCAGTCCTCCAGTGTGTTCCTCCACAGGTAGAGAGTAGGTAATCCTGCTAGGCCGGGACGTCCTGGCTCGCCCCTGGCCCCGTCTCTCCCTCTTCCACCCTGAGAACCCTTCAGAAATGTAACAATGATATTAAAAGAATGTTCCAGCATTCTTTTAATCCAGTCTCTATCTGTATCATATGGCCGATCACCACAGGCAATAACATGCAATATATTTCCTTATATGAGATGTTTACTCTAAACAATAAGCCTCCAGTGGGAGTGGCTGCAGAACGTCAAGAATAAACGTGTATTTGAAACATGTATCTTTCAAAGATTTGTTTTCCGGGGGGGGGGCTATTTGCGATAATATGGTACCAGTTTAGTGGTTAACAACAGTCTAACACTGCTAGCCTACTGCCATTCAGCTGCAAGTAATCATGGAAGTGCCTCACAGGCTTCAGATACAAGAAATGAAAAGCCACCTCAACTGAAAACCATATAGATTTTCTTGTCCTGAGGACACTTATGTCCACCCAAATTTATTCTTAGTTTAGTGACAGTGTTCTTACTCTTTTTAGTTCTGCATCCCATTTTTCCACCAGGCATTTTCTCCTTCTGGGCTCACAGTTATAGGTGGCAGTGGTACCATTTGCATTCTCAAATTCATGATCTCCTGATGCTAGGGTGAATGCCTAGATTGATGCTTCACTCAGGGTTCCATGAGATGTTCCTCAGATTTCTGTGTCCATAATACACTAAAAATAACTGTTATTTTAACTTTAAAAAGTAATGTAGTACAACTGTCTAAGCATTCATTCCAACATTAGGAGGTTAGTGAGTTTGAACCTCAGTGATGCCAAAGTCATCCATAACTGAAAGTCCAAGAAGAGCAAATGCCTGGTCAGACTGTTATAGAAAGTGTCTTAGCTTTCCACTGGCCTTGGTTGAGTGTTTTGAGCCAATGGGTTTCTATTCTTTTCTATGTACAGTTGTATTTTTCTAAGTGCAGTGTTTGTGATACTCGAAGAACATTACCATTACCATGTTCCACCTTTAACAGCCACCATAGAGGTCTAAGAATAAGCTTGTGTTAGTTTTGCAAACTTTTAGATGCTTGTCCTCACCTTGTCCCCCTTATATCCAATGTGTCCTCTGGTCCCGACACAACCCTATAGGAGCAATAGCATGTGTCAGAACATCTGGGAGTGGTTATATGGTTGCATTAACGGGATTAAAACCACAGCTGGACAGGATAAATTCTCACGGTCAAATATGACACAAGGAAGAAGTGAGGTCACTATATGCTGATGGCAACTCAGAGATGTTTTAGAAGATTGGTCCTCATGTTCAAATAGCATTCTATAAACACTGGCAACACAGTCTTACTTAACAAACCTGTTATCCTTTTCATTCTGGAGGCAAAAAGACAAGCTGAGTCACATGTTTCATAAATATTCATCTTAAGGTCTATAATTTGGTGAATGGTAAATGTAATTATCTGTGTCTTCTGGCTTCTAGGAGCCAAAGCATCAGGACTGAATTTCTCTGAACCCCATTTATAGAGAGAAAATGGAAAGATTAAAAGGTTAAGAAAAAAGAACACTTTCATCCAGACCAAAATATTACTTAAAATAACTTAAATATCAAACTAAATCAAAACAGGGGTCAAACCATACCAAAAATAAAGTCAGCCTAGCAATTAGACATGGCTGAGAGACACAACTGCCTTGTATATGAAACATGAAGACAAACGAAGGCTGTTTCACTGGTTTTCAGTCTGAACTGGAGGAGTGGGTGGTACACTGACAGACAGGCAAATCACAGCTAATATAAATCCCCAAAGAGATAATAAATATTTCACATTCCACGTACATCAACCCACGGGGAAAACTGAATGGTCGCTTGTTTTAGCCCTACCGTACTGTACAGCACAGTTCAAGCAACAGCCACATACTGTAATATTTTTATTATTAATCCAGGCTTTTACTATTAATTGGCAAAGGAGAGGTTTCCAAAGATCTTAATGAGATATGAGAGGAACTTCATGCCCCTCAGAAGCTCTGAGAATCAAATTAACATTGCATTTTGAAAATGATTCCAGTGACAAAAAAGACAAAAATTGCCCCATCTGTATAAGTGCAGTTGTGCAAAAGTGATGCAACATAGTTGGCAAAGGCAAATTTTCCATTTTCAGTGGCCTTTTCAGTTTTCAGGAGTGCGTATTTTATATATTATGATTAAACTGCCCATATCTCACATCATGTCCTGGGATGGCTGTCTCAGATGTGAATGCAGGAAGGTATTACTTTAGGGCTGCAAGTCTGAATGATGCAAAACATTACTTAAAATATAGTGTATCAGGTTTTGAGTGCAAAGGCACTATTAGGGCATCATTCTGCGTGTTGGATAACTTTTCAGCACTGTTGTAAGAAAACCTTTCATCCATCTATCCACAATCTGAACCACTTCTCCTTAACCAGGGTTGGGGGGGTTGCTGGAGCCTCTCCCAGTGGTCATAGGCCAAAACACAGCTCACCAGTCTGCTGCACAGGTAAACACATACACAGACACAGTAACGTCTAGGGTCAATTTAGCACATTCAGTTCACTTAATGCGCATTTCTTTGGACTGTGGGAAGAAACCAGAGCATCTAGTGGAAACCCACCGCACTAATCACTGTGCCACCGTGTCACCCATAAGAAAACCTGAGGAGAAAATTACACTTAAAATTACAAACTTTCAACCATTTGTCATGAAATGGCCAATGACAGCTGGGGCTTCCAAGAAGTATAAAAGCAAGCAAGAAAAGTGAATTCTGAAGCCTTTTTATGACTGTGATGATGTAACCCTAGTGCCTCTTCGTTCATCACCAGCTCTGTTCTGATGTTAATGTTTTCTCATGATTTGAGGGAGAGGTGTTACTCACTCTTTTCCCTGGAGGCCCAACAGGTCCTTGAGGTCCTTTCAGCAGTCTGTATCTCTTCCCATCAGAGCCTAATATGACATCACCATGCTTGTGTGAACTCTTCGCGGCGCCAGAGTGAGCTCTGTTCTCCACAGGCCTCTGGGTGAGGATGTCTGTTGGGGTGTGATTGTTCCTGGAGGACCCGGGAGTGATTTTTGCCCTTCCAGAGGGTAACAGGTTCTCCTCTGTCAAGTTCAAGTCATGGAACTCCATTCCATGTCTTACATTAGTATTAGTATCCAGGTCAATGATGTCCCCTGAGCTTTTAACAAGAATTCCATCCAAACGGCCATCGACCAAGTCTGTTTTTCTTTTCGGCAAGGGCAGTTTCTCCGCTGTGGATTTAGCGGTGGTGGACTGGGTCTTCTTGTCAGTGCTATCCTTAATCCTGTCATAGGAGGTGATGTGAGGGGTTTTGAGCCGGTCATGTTCCTCCACTACTCGAAACCCAATAAAGTCTCTCCTCTGGGAAAGGGAGGAATTGTTCCCCGCCAAACTCAGAGGATCCTGTAAACAGATGAAGCATTTCATCAGCATTGAAAGTGATAACAATATGCTCTATACAAAATATTTACCTTAGCCATATTAGGAACAGATATCTCTACAGTAAAGTTGAAGAGACAACTCATTTTTATTCCATTACAACGTATGCTTTAAGAAGCTGTACTGACGATGGGAATTATATACAGCATGTGACATTTTAATTGGTTGATGGACATCACAAACTTTATTACTCATGTTAAAGCACATATATTGTGCATTGTGTGAAATATTTTTCACACAAAGTCTATATATTTATGTGGTTTTATGTAATCAAAAATCATTCATTTTTACCTCTTTTTGAACATTCTCCAACTTCTTTATGCCTTAAAATTAAAGAGGTTGTTTACAGTGTCTTCAAGAATGATACATGTATATGTATCATTTAGGGATTTACTCCCCAACTGACACTGTAAATCCCATGTATTTATTTATATATGTACATTTTTTCTAATCCTGTTGCTGCTGCTTGGTATTTTTGCACAATTATTTATTGCTGTCTACTTCAATCTTTGCATTCCTTTGCATTTTTGTACACTTAATGACTCTGCTGCTAGAATATAGTATAACACTGTATTCACACTAGTGCTGTTACTGCTCCTGTTGACTGCACTGTATGTTGTCTTGTACTGTAAATTATTGTACTGTTGCTCTTGTGCATTTTTTTTTAACTCTCTCTTTAGTCCTGTCCTGCCTGCAGTTGTGTAGCCTTGTGGTGGTCTGTTTTTGTTCTTTGTGTTGCTCCATGGTCCTAGAGGAATGTTGTTTTATTTCACTGCATGCTCTGTATATGGTGAAAATTACAATAAACACCTACTTGACCTTACTTGATACCTTCGCACCACATTTAAAAACCAGTCTGTCCAAATGTATGGAACAAACTAAGTTTCCCTTTGGGAAAATGAAACTTCTTTTCGATACCTGGATCTTTTGGAAGGCTGCAGAAATATATTTGCTTCCAGGAACAGCACAATGGTGCATCATTTCCCCATCATTTAACTTCTTACATCTTCTGTATGATCTTCTGTGAATGGGCAAGCTAAACTGCTATAGACTGAATGGAGGGTCATTAAGAAACATGTTCATGACTGTGACATCACATCCATGACGAATTTAGAACAAGCTGTGTTTGCAGCTTAGCGTCAGTATATGAACCGCATAAACTCAGTGGGATATGGCACGGTTTTAGATAATGTTTAACACTGATAACATGTTACATCAACAGGAAAAAGGCAAAGACTCCTTTGAGTAATTTAAGTTTAAAAGTCTACGATCTGGCAGGCGGCCTAAGTACGACTCCAAGCGCAGACCTGCTGTCTCCATTTAACTAGGTCTCTCCTCTCCAGTAAACAATGAGCCTCAGAGTGAATGTGGTCAGGCACCTAACACTGCAAAGCGGCAGCCTTGGATGGAATGGACACCTGATCTCCTCAAAGGTGACATGGTCACTCCAACTAATTGAAGTTGGCTCCTGTAGAAGTGTAGAACAACTTTGACACTTTTCAATAAAAATCATTTATTAAGACCGCAGTGGGATGTTTGGATTAGAACCAGCACTGAGTGTGACTGAGATGCCTTTGTGGATTAAACAATAATCACATTATCTGAAGCACAAAATAGATTGGGATTATATGAAAGGGTAGGGATATTGTGCCAGGTCAGATAAAAATCAAACAATGCGGCTTTAAAGGACTAGATCACCTAAAAATTAAATTTTCACAGTTTTCACAGTTTTTTTTTTTTTTGTGTCAGAAGTTTGCTTCTTCAGTTTTGCAGTGAGGCAGAGAGGCTAATATAATAGAAGCCAATGACAGTTAAACATTTTTTGGGTGACTTCCATTACTTTTTAGTTCCATTAGCCTCCAGTGGGAAACTTAAAGAAGCAAACCTCAGACTCCAAACATGTCCAGGTTGGTAGACCACATTTGGTGAAAGGGGAAAATTGTGTATATTGTGATTTTTACGTGAACCATTTATTGGATCCATTCAATTGTGGTAGACATACACTGACTTAATATAATGAGCCAACAGAGGACATATCCTTATCGCTGACATAACTGTGGAGTTCTGAATGACAGCATCAGCTTGTCACGCCTGACTGGAGAACATAAGTAAACATTGTCATGGTTTAGTGTGATTTCTTTATGATGGATCACCATGTGCCTCTGGCCCGGGGCAGAATGCGAACTGCATTCAGTATAGCTGGCCTGACAGTGAATAAAGAGGCACTTCATAAATCCTCACTGAGACACAGGCATGAAGATGATCTGCCCTGGTCATCTGTTTTGGGATGCAGCTGGGAAAAGAAAATTCAACCCTTTAAGAAAAAACACTACTTAAAAAATCCCACGTCCAAAAGGCTTGATAAAAATGAAGTCTAGACTGGAACCACTTATGGGAGATCATTAGTGAAGTAGGCTAGTAAAAATCAATATACGTTTTAATGTACCCCACAGTTGTATATTTAACAAGAGTGTGTAAGGGTGTAAGTTATTGCTATCCAAGCTTGCTGCTTTCAGGCCTGTAATGTTGCTATTCAGCTTCTTTCTGTCTGCACCTACTCCACAGAAAGAGGCATGTAATAACTGGATGAAGCATTTAGTCATCAATTCCTTCAGAAAAACATATGGACAACTTGTTCCATGGTGAAAGAACTCCATGGTGATAGCAAAACTGCATTGACCGACAGTTTATTTGTATAGGTGTCTAATATACTCTGTAACAAGACAAACAAACTTGCAGTCACAGCTCTAGTGGTCTTGGACCAACCTCAGTAAAGCCTGGCAAAATGACATGCACCAAATTATACAGCCGAATGGAACAACTCAGCATGGATAAAATACTATACTGTGATTGTACTGCCATATTGCACCAGCAATCTGCCATGCACAGATTAATGAATAATCTCTTGATTAATCAAAATATCTGCAAAAACTCAACTGTAACATGTGGTGGGGTGTTGGTCAAGATGCTCACAGGCAGCATCATAAACTAATATAAAAAATACAAATGTCCTTCATATAACTTAAATGAACTTAACCTGAACACACACGCG